>JASANE010002126.1:0-95492 GCA_030248225.1 Trileptium ribeirensis
ACTAAGGTTCCCATCACTTCGTTCTGAGAGCAAACCAAACACCAAATGGTTCCCCTAGTTAAATCAAGAGGAAGTCCTGAGATCGGTTACCTCTGGTGCATTCAGCCAGTTTCGGAATGCCAGTGCAGATAGCCAGCACATGATGATACCGGTATGTATATAAACATCTAGTGGGTATCACTAATGCTTATTAGCAACTAGTTGAGACCTCGCTGTCAAGAAATGTTGCTTAGTTATTGTAACAGATCCATGCTGGATCGTTACAAGATCGATTAATCCTGACCATAGCCTAAAGGATAACGTTTGCGAATTCTGGTCACAAACCGACATCGGAACTTATCCCGAACGACAATGGTTCTGATTGAGCTAGAAGCCACTTCCTCGCACAAGTGCATGTGTATAAAAGTTTCACAACCGATGGCTTTACTGTGCAAGCCTAGGTCATATGTCGAAGTGACTGTACGAAGGAACCATCGTACAAGACAATATCGTCGCCTCGCTTATAGTCGTTATGCATCGCAGACGATGAATCGTTACGTGTGACACCGTCGTTATATATGTATCTATATATTTACCATATCTTATTACCAGTACCACAATCTGCACCGTCATCGTTTCCATGAGTATATGTATCAATATTGTACCATTATGACATGATCATCGTATTATTATCGTTGCTATGTACCGTACCGTGTCATTTGTTGCTGCCATAAAGGTACGTATTTATGAATAATCTTAAATTGTACCGTTGTTCTTGTATATAATTGCATTGTCATGACCGTATTGATTCGTTTGTACCTATACCATTTTTGCAGTTGCCATAAAGGCACATATTTATATATATCCTCATGTTGATCCCTTTATTGCCGTATATAATAGTATTGCCATTGGTTTGGATATAAGCTTGATACTACCTATTATTCATACCCGATTGTGCATAATTGTATTGCCATTGACTTGATTGTACCCTTGATACTACCTACTATTCATGCCCCATTCTGCCAACCGTTCTTAGTAAAATTTATGCAAGCCATGCGAAACTTGCATGACATTGGTAATTTTCGTATAAGCTGTTAGCTTGTTGTTGGTCGATCGGGTTGGGTGAAGTACCATGCAGTACCTTACCGGTCGCTTTTTGATACATATATTGTATATATATATTGTTCATAATTGTGCTGATTTTGAGTTTGTATCGTTGATTTCGTCTATTCTGTGCTTATTGTATGTATAATCGACTGGGTTTGGTGAAGAGCTTAGGGGTACCTTAAATTCCCGACCAGCCAGGTAACAGAGCGGTGCCACTCACGACTTAATCAAACTTGTAGGAAATTGGAGTGACCCTGCGCGATAGAATTAAGGAAAATTTAGTCACTTTAGGTAGAAGAAGTAGGTATTGACAGGGAACTCTTCGCTCCGTCCTCACAGGTGACGACTCCAAAAAATTTGTGGCTGTCCGCCGAAGCAGCAAATGAGTAAAATTACCAAAATTTATTAGTAAAATTTGTCTTTTATCAAATCTGCCAGTATTGGAGTTTACGAAGTACACTGGTAATTTGTTAAATCAAGCAAAATATCAGTGTTCCAGCTTACCAGTGTTCATTTTCACTGACTAAGTTAGCTGATAAGATCCGTTTTAAAATGCAATTACGAATACTCGGAATAGAGAATCCTAGTGGTTCGGGCCCATAACTCAGGAACCGTTGAGAAATCGTTGGTGGGGAACTTTTCTGGTCCAGAATTTCTCGCTCTTTCCAATGAGACCGATCCCGTGGAAATCCGTTTGGGACCCACGGACTGATTAACGATTAAGTGGGAGTATCCTTGGACATTCGATATATATTTTCATTAAAATTGTTATTTTATATTTGAGTATATAACTATTATATTTGAGTTCCCCGTACTCGAGCTTTCGTTTGAGCCCGGGATGCGCGGGCTGCGCCACCTTGGGTAAGGTACCCAATAAAAATTGAGAATATTGTCCCGATGGTCATGTTAGCCATCGTAGTGTTTTCCTAGCTGACTCCGGCACAAAAATATATCTCTCGATCCATAAAAAACCCACCAGAACCCGGTGAAGCCCCGTAAAACCTTCATTTATTTTGACATAAACTTGGATGGACTCGCTCAAGAGTCCGGTTTCCCTTTTTGGTTTGAAAATAGAAATGTTGGGTATCAAAAATACTCGGCTGGGAGAACCGAGGCCCGTTCTGTCTCCCGGAGGTGTTTGAGGGATTGGTGAGGCCCCTTTTACGGCATTTGCCCCTATTTGTTTGTTTTCGGACGTCTTGTTTACACCGACGTCTGTCCGGTGTATATAAGAATATATGTTTTGTTTATATATTTCTCTATAAGCATACAAATAATTTTAGTATTAAAATGTTATTAATATATCTATAAAGTAAATAAAGTAGTTATCTTATAAATTTAATATAAAATTTATATAAATTAAGTAATATTTATTTAGTAGTCCGGAGTATGTATTTATTATCTTAGTATAAAATTAAAAGAAAATTGTATTTATTGAGTACATAATATTAAATAATTATAAATATAATAATACGTACAGATTATATATTGAATATATGTAATATATAATGTTTGGTAGTTGTCTGGCGTTTATATTTATAATGTAATATAGAATTTATGGAGAATTTATATATAAATTAAATAAACATTAATAATTAAATTTAGTGTATATATTTATATTAATATATCAGAACGCATTTATAATAAAATAATACAATTTAATATATAAGGATTATTTATATATCTGTCTGGAAGAGAGTAAATAATAAACTAGTAGAATAATCATACTTATTATAGGAAATTTATATTAATATATTAAGTCAACATTAATAGTACGAAGATCCTTCTTTGCGAAGTTGGATGACAAAATTGTTTATAGTACACTCGCAAGCCTTCGATCCAAAGCGATCCCTAAGTTACTTAGAAAAATTCTATACGACAAATTCCTAGAGCACTGAGCTATTTTTATAACCATCTCAATACTATGAACTAAGTTCTGAGACAACACCTCTAACCCTAATCCGTGATAGCCAAAAGATTGTGTATAAGCTCTGGATGCGATCCATGACGTCAGTAATCATTCCCGAAACAAATCACCGCAGTTCTTTCTCCCTCAAACTATTATAGAATTCTCCGTTTTCTTTCCCTCTTTGAGTTTTGTGTAGAGTATTAGGAAAGAAATTTACCATAGATAAGAGCCGAAATTTTACAAGCTTGGTAAAATGAACACTTAACGAATTTACCTAAGTTTTGAGTAAAACCTAGTTACGCGAGCCCCAAATCTGTACAATAGTGGTAATTTAAATGATCAATATTACATGTAACTTACGATGGTTTAGGATCATATAATTCCGACCTTTGCTTAGTGGCAATAGCCCTAAGACTCTTTTTTGAGACGCGACGCGGTAACGTCGCTGTCCAATTCCCAAGAAATCGTGATCTTAATCTTTATACTTACACTTAGTGAAACGAATGCAATCCCGACCCTACTCTGTCAAAAGAAAAAGCCCTTTAGCTTCACTGCCCCTCGAAGCACAGAAACGAGAACCGCTAGCGAAAAGATCCACGTTTGTTATGATAGTTTCCGCTATTTTGTTAGGTAGTATTCTCGCAGCCACTTGCTTTCGCTGCGCTTTTCATGAGAAACTCAGGAAATGGTTCCGCTCGATCGAACGTAACCTTAGGATCCCTAGTGAACTTGAGTTTGGACCAAAATTGTCAGTTTAGTGATCTTTCCTGGATCCGGTTCGATCCATCGCCTTTGTAGAAAAAGTACCAATTTGCGTAAATTGTCGGCTGCAAAATAAATATTTTCCCCACATTTGATAAGTTACACTTCATATACATAATGATGGAAATATTTCTTAAGATATTTTGTCGTAAGGGAAAACCTTAAAATTTAGAAAATCCGGCCCCAGTTTTTTTCTACCGGGACCTGTAAGCCGAGGAATAAGAATCCCGTTCTACACACCCCTGGTTTACAGTGTTTCACGTGCGTACACACTAAACGGTAGTCCACAAAGTATTTCTAGGACACATTTGAGTCGAGCAGAAATCTTCAAACGTATAGATATATATATAATATTGTATATTTGTGGCGAGCGTGGATGAGGTTATCGAAGGCGAGTTCAGTCACGTCCCTCGCCGAAAACACAGATGGTTAGTGGACGTCCGAAATCCCAAACCAAATGTAGTGAAAGTTTGTTACAGGGAAACGTTATTGTCGCTTTGCCCGTGACATTCGCTAAAGTTTTGTAGAAACATAAATTGTATACATACCTAATTGCTCATGCGTTATTAACAAATTGAACCAGGAAAAAGTCCAACTGTAGTTACATGCAATGCAACAGACAAACTCGATCATGCAAATTTTTTGCTAGTAATTTTCATTTGTTCACTGTTATATCTGATCATTCGAATAAGTCACAACATTTTAGGAGTCGTACCGCAACATCCGTTGTATTGTATCTATGTATGTATAAATCAGGGAGTAACTGGAATTCCGGTTCCGGCGAAAATCGTGTTCCGGTTGCGGTTCCGGCAAAGGGCAAAAACCATACCGGAACCGGAATTCCGGTTTAAAAAGTTTGTTTGAAATTTTCCACGTTTTTTGCTTCATCTGTGATCCAAACATTTGTAATATATATTATACAATGATCAAGCTCCAATACAACCAAGCAAAAGAAAAGATTATCTAAGCAATTTGCCGTTTGAAACGTAAGTAGGGCACATAATTTCAGTAGGAATTTTTCATAATAACCTGCAGGAGTTTGTTAACAAATTAAAGCCAGGTCGTTGCTTGTAGCAGCTACTTTACACAACCAGAAGTCTGTGCAGTACGTTTCAATTAAACCGGTCCAATTCGGTATCAGAGTATGGCTAACGCAGAAGTACTTAGGGTATGCTTGGCTAACATAAATTTTGCTTCAAGAACCCGCCCTGCGCTTGTAAACTTGGTAAATCAGTCTAAATTGAAGTAGACTAACGTTATCTGCAACGCAGCTAGAAACTGCTTTCTTGGCAAAGAACTGTATTTATTGAAACTGTGCGAGCAGCATCACAGTGTGTCTCATTTATAGCATTCTGATTAGAAAGTTATCATCATTATCATCTAACTCACGGGCACTGTTTGTCCAACGCTAGCCTAATCAGTGTACCTGATCAGAAAATTACCTTCTATCTATAATTATTTTCATATAAACCAGTAATTTCAAGTTTCCTACAGAAGAACATGTAACAAACTTATGTGTAGTAAAGGAAGGCGACTGGAGACAGAGCGAAAGTGTGTATTGTACGCTCCAAGCTTTGTAAGCATATTCGATTTGACGCAGTATACGCAATGGTGTATAGTGGAAGGCATTTTTTGCTCTGGGTGTCCAACAATCGACATATTTGATCGATACATAAGCATTATTAGCTTCCTCAGTCTCTTTAAAGTTTCAGAAAGGCAATAATACCATCGCAAAACATTAAGTTTAATGTAAAAGTTATTTTTAATGCATTTTAAATCCACTATACCTTCATCTGTTTTACTATATATAAATTTCGAAGACCAAGTTCTGGTTCCGGTTCCGGATCCGGTTTAAATGGACGGTTCCGGTTGCTGGTTCCGGTTCCGGCAAATTTTGGTTCCGGTTATTCACTGATATAAATATAACTGCATCTCTTTGTACGTTGTTACCATGTATGAGTACTGTTATTATCGATTTGTTACCAATATCTGGTACCTTTATTTTATCTTATGCCTTATCATATAACCGTATCGTGTAATATTACAAAGTGATTCAAAGTAGAGTAGGATGAGGAAACTCAACTAGCATTAGCTCACCGTTTTCCGTGTTGCGTACTTTTGATCCTGATTATCCGCTGATTGACTTTAGCCGCCATTAGCTTATACGAACCAGCAAACTAGCATTATGTATTTAGCATCGAGCGAGCAGTTCTCCTCTGGCGCCTCCCGATAACTGACCGTCGCCCTATCCGTGCTAGATGATGTCCCTGTCCCTGAAGATATTGAGAGTAGGATAAGCGTAGCCGTCTTCAAATGATTTGACAGCGATTAGCAGAGAAGTTTGACCTACCTCAAACGGCTGTGAGCGTTTAAGATGGCGAGGATTCCGACCTTGATATCATAGTTATACCGTAAATCGTCATGCAAGCTGGATGAACCGCTATAAAGTTAGTTTGTTCGTTGTCACCTTCCCTTTTTTCGGTAGCCTGATGCTATATTGGTACCTATATATCTGTCTGCGTATGTGTCGATGTACTACAATGTCAGTATCTATATATGTATCCACGATTTGCTTGTCCATAAAAAATCATGATCATAAAATTCTTGTTTGTCAAAGTGTTTTGATGTACTCGGTAGCGACATGCATTTAAGGGGTTCGAAATCGTCGCTCCGGTTCATCGCACTCGTTCAGCCTTGACGTCAACGAGGTCGTAATCTTTAGCGCAGCTCACTGATTCTACTAATGTACGGGTACGGCTTGCGCGACGCGTAAATTCGTTCTGCCACTCCCCGCCGCCTCGCGAATAGCAGACTAGGAATAAAAGTTGAACTGACCAGTTACGATCCGACGTAAAACGTCTAGGGATTATCGGACACTGGTGGGGGTTACTGACCAAAATAAGCTAACCGATCGTTGCCTTTACACTTCCAGGAGGATCGATGATAAGGGATAGTGGTATGGGCTCTTTGGCCTGTGAGGAGGTGCCGAAGCCAACCTCCCTGGGTACTTCAAAGGTAGTACCACCTAGACTACATGTGCGACTCGTCCGGCAAGATCAGAACACATCCTGCGATGGCTCCGGCGGCTTGCTAAGCTCCGTAGCTTCTTGGCACTGACCCACAGAAAAATTTAAGTCCATTGAGGTTACGATAGCCGGGATGGTATGGACATTGCATTGGAAGTGAGGAATGCAGCAGTGTCATGTCGATCTAATACATTATCGTCACACATAAAAAATCGTCTCGTGAAAACTGCTCTTACACTAAAATTGAAATACCGAGGTAATGCGTTACGACAATGATTTCGCTTTGAGAATTGCATTTATTTCCTTAATCGACTGGAGACATGTCGTTGAGATGGAAAAATTTTCTACTGTTTTCAAGTTATTTATGTATTCTATGGTATGTTGAGCTTGGTGTTCTGTACTAGGACATTGCGGTGAAATATGCGCTTTTGGCCACGAAAAGTTTTACATTGAGGATCAACAAAAATTTTTGAAGTTAGTGGGTAGATTGCTCGCGATCATGTTCCCATATCTTTCACTTGATCATAAAACCATTAATTGATGTGTATGGTAATGTTTACAGGAAACGGCAACAGATAGTGTAACAGGGGTCGAGCGCTTGAGCGATATTTCACCTTCTTAAAACTTGTATAATATGTACCCCAAGCACAAGCCTTCGAGGTCAAAACGAACTGTGATGTAATGCGTCTTTCACACAGAAGTGTATGCACAAACTGCACACCGTAGATGCGTCGCGCAACGATTGCACGCAAAATGAAAACAGCGGTTTTCCATTACCCACAAAATGAAGACAATGGCTTTCCATTGCACGCAAAACAAAGACAACGGCTTTCCATTGCCCGCAAAATGCTAATAACGCGCTTCTATAACCCATGTCGAGTGCAATATTGCTTATTATGACTATGCGGCTACAGCAATGGTAGCGTCTATATCTGTAGCTTGCGTGCAATGGGTGATACCATATATCTACAACAACGTGCAATCGTATAAACCATATCTGCATCTTTGTGAAATTAGCAATGGTAGCGCCTATATTTATAGCTTGCGTGCAATGGTTGATACTATATCTACAACAACGTGCAGTCGCATTTGAGTTTGCAGTTTGATATTGGTGTCCCCGTCCAGTTTGAGATTGGTGCCCCCTAAAGTTTTGGCGTTCCCCTGTAAATTTTGTATTTGGAATTGATATTTATATTAGCCCACAAAAATATTTCTTGAAACAGAGCGCACCTGGCGAGCGATGTTTTCTGAAATAGCGCACACTATCATACTGGAAATGGACACTAAAAATGCTATACTAGCAGAACTTTACAATTAAACTTTTATTAGATCATATGATTACATTAGTCTTGTATATTGTACTAATACTGTGATACAGCTGAGAACCTACGTCGGATATGATCTTTCGTGCTCAACGTCCAAGGTACAACTGATGGGGTAGCCGAAGTGTGGGGAGGAGAGGTCTGGCTTCTCCAAAGCCGGGGCACCTCTTCCGCTATTCATCTCCCCCTGTCAGGCCAGGCGCTACATATCGCCCACCCCACCCCCACCCGAAAATATCATCGCTCCCACTTCGACTTTTAGCCCCAAAATCCTCAAAAAATATTTTTTCCATTTTTCATAGCTTTTTTGGTTCTAAAATTTGATTTCGTTGTTGTTCCAATTTTTTTGACATTATGTGTGCCATTGCATAGCATGTATGCTGCCGATACGCAATATGTCCCTTAAGACAGCAACTGTCGCACGAAACTTTTGGTTACTTTTGCTATACATTTGATGAATTCTCGCATCTGCGACCTAATCATCCCCAAATTCATCTCTCAGCAGTGTATTTTGCATTTTCAAAATACATTTTCTATTTTGACTCGTGTGCAAAATCGTTTCGTTTGGAAAAGTCGAAAACGCCCCATATGCATCTACATAATTACCGCATTTCTGTGTGGAGCAAAATAGAATTAAATTTTCGTTGAAATGTGGTATATAGACAAGAGGGGAAGAAAATATTTATTTGTATAACGTCGGTATCACCTTTGAACTGGAGGTGTGAATTTAAATTGAGGCTTATTTAACAGCTAAGCCGATCAGTGTTTGCAATGTTGTCTAGATGAAGGACGGGACATAAAATGTAAACGAGGGCAGCCAGTATATTATAAGACCAAACCAATCCAAAAATAATTGAAAAACATGGGTTGACTTTCAAAAGATATTTTTTAAAAGAACTTAATATAATTATCACAGTAATCAACAAACAGCAAGAAGTGGATGAAAAAGCTCTAAAAGCCATAGTGTACATATGTTTGTTGCCTTTGTGAGCCGAACTGAACTTGTCACGTGATCTAAAGAATGGAGTCAGGTCGGCACGCGCATTGTTAATAAACATTCTAACTTGTTAACGTCGACACCCTAGCCGAGCCAAGCTGGGGACGGTTTAGTATAAGTCAAGCTTAACCGTACCTGCAAATATAGCGCCTTTTTAAAGTTACTATAGAAGTGTAACACGATAAGACTTTGCACTTAAAACAAGAAAACGTTGATCCCGTAAAGCAGCTGTTTAAAGTGATGAAAAATATTTGCGTTTCGATAGCACGAACTCCTAAATTTCGCAACTAAGTTCTACGACAAAAATGTTCACGACATATTTTAGTTTTGAAT
Organism: Trileptium ribeirensis; assembly: GCA_030248225.1. Classification (NCBI taxonomy): domain Eukaryota; kingdom Metazoa; phylum Nematoda; class Enoplea; order Enoplida; family Thoracostomopsidae; genus Trileptium; species Trileptium ribeirensis. Next base: position 9,436 of record JASANE010002126.1, read on the forward strand.
TCGATATTGATATGCGCTGAATGTCAATTTTGCCGTGATGAACCAAACATATGTGTATCTAGAATCGGCGTGTAACCTTGACTTTAGAGCCCCGGTTTTACTGAAGAGTAGCTAAAGTGGAATACGCGGTTTAGGCCTGACGCCAATAATTACTGCTCGATGAAAATACTGTCCCGCTCCAAAAATGTGCGATTTGGTTTCGCTAAGGGTTTATGCCTTCAATGTTGCAGAGTTTAGCTAAAGATCCAGCAGTTAACGTGATATTGGTGTCCCCCTCCAGTTTGATACAAGTGCCCCGTTATTGTGCGCTATTTGAGAAACACCGCTCGCTACGTGCGCTCTGTTTCAAGAAATTTTTTGTGGGTTAACATGAATATCAATGCCAAATACAAAATTTCAGGGGGACATCACGATCAAACTGGAGGGGGCACCAATATCAAACTGGACGGCAACACCAATATCGAACTGGAGTGGCCACCAGTACCAAACTTGAGGGGGCACCAATATCAAATTGGAGAGGGGCTCCAATATCAAACTGGAGGGGCACCAATATCAAACTAGAGAGGAGCACCAATATCAAACTAAAAGAGAGACCAATATCAAATTTGAGGGGGGCACCAATACCAAACTTGAGGGCCGTACCAATCTCAAGCTGGAGGGGGACACCAATATCAAAATGCAAACTCAAATGCGATTGCACGGTGTTGTAGATATGGTATTCACCATTGCACGCAAGCCATAGATATATAGACGCTACCATTGCTGTAGCCGTATAGCCATAGTCAGCAATATTTCATTCGACATATATGGTAATAGAAGCGCGTATTAGCATTTTGCTGGCTATGGAAAGCAGATGTCCTCATTTTGCGTGCAATGGAAAGCCATCGTCTTCATGAAAAAACGTATATAGTGTTATAGAATGCAGGAGTATATAATTTCAAATTTACCTGCCGAAATTAATTAAATGACTCAAAACAGAGCTTAATCAAATTTCAAGTCATAACGAATTTAACAACTAATATACGTGATTTTTAGAAAATATCCTTGAGACGAGAGCTAAAACAATCGAAAGCCTGAAAAATATGTCAAAATATCAATACACGTTTTTCTGCTATTCAACAAAAGCAATTGAAAACACTTTGAAAAGCCAAATTAATATTAACGAATAGTACCTCAAAATAACACCGTCCATAATGGCAGCAGCCCACTTTAATAATATTGTAATATACTTGAAGAGACCTTGCGTTATTTTACTGAAATGTCGTCCGTTTCATCACGTAGAATCTGCTCTGTTCGAACAAACCTGAATATTCACGTGTACACTACTACTGCCGCAGCAAATCCCGCCACAGCCAACACGTCATTTATTACGACTCTCAATTACAATACTGTGTACATAATAATAACGAATCACAGATAAAATATTTTAAAAAGAATAAACGCGCTACGTGGTGGCTCATGTTCGGTCAAAAATAAAAGGCAATATTTTGAAATTTCTACAGTAGTACACAGGTATTTCATCGAATGAGAAAATTCGTATGAAGATATGTAAATCTCACACAATCGACCCATGTTACACTATCTGTTGCGGTTTCCTGTAAACATTACCATACACATCAATTAATGATTTGTAATAATTTGAAAGATAGAGGAACTGATCAGGGGCAATCTACCCGCTACTTTCAAAAATTTTACTATCGTACTTAATGCAAGTTTTTCGTGTTCAAAATCGCACTTTTCCTCTGCAATGTTCTTGTACAATACAATACACCAAGCAAAACACACCATATAACACCGTATTAAATTGAAATTAGCATTTTTTCATCGCAACGACCAATGACATGACTCCAGTCCATTAAGCAAATAAATGGATTTTTCAAATCAAAACCATATTGATGCAACGCATTGCCTCAATATTTCATTATTAGTGCAAGAGAATTTTTATAATAACTTATTATACACACATTATCTAACGTTATATTTTTCCAAATAAAAATTTTCAAGGGTTTCTTTTCATCCCGTAAAGGGTATGTTCCCCAGAAAACTAACGAAGTTGTCGGTGCTATTGGTAGCTACAACAGCCGAAATCCAATAGATGTATCATCAAAATTTGGCTAGTTTGAAGTAATTAAGATAGCTGGAGTATTAAACAATCGGCAGACAGAATAGTTTCAAGAGTACACGACCAGTAAATAGCGACGCTAAATAGCTAAACACAGCGCGAGATAAACGCCTCGCGCGGAAAAGTGTTCAGGTAAATTTTTGCACGAGCAACGCGTTTAAGATCGTGACCTAGCTTGACAAAAGAAACAACCCAGCTGTACGCACCCAATGCGGACTACTTGTAACATAGTTGTAACAGAGTACAAATTTGCCCAGCCAAGTATTTAGAGTATTTTTCGCAGCTACAAAAGCCGAAATTATAATTAGGCTGCCCACAAAATAAACTTTATCTTCCCCTACCTAGCATTTGTGACCTAAACACTAATTTAGCCTGCCAAAATCGATTTTAGGGCTTCTAACTGGAGCTCATAGAGAAATTTGTCCGTTTTGGGGATAAATTAGGATATTTTTGGAGGTTAGAAAGGCCAAAATCATAGTTCTCCAAAAAATGAACTTGACCTTCCCCGAGCTAGTATTTGTCACCTAAATACCAATTTGCAGAGCCAAGGCTAATTTAAAAGTTTCAAACAGAAGCTGATAGAAAAATATGGCCATTTTGGCGGTTAAATTTGGGTATTTTTGGGAGCTGCCGTTCCCGGCAAAATGACTGTTGATCGATCGCTACTAGCTCGAAATGGGCTCGAAATAAATTTGGTCTAAAAGTAGAATTTATTAGTAATTTAAATAGTTTAAAAATCTCCAGCGCGCCGCGAGCGACTCGCTCGGTCGAAATGCGACGGTCATTCTGGCACGTACTGTAGATGAACCAGAATCGTGGTTAAGCATACCAAAAAATAAGCTTGACCAAACACCAATTTGCCTAGTTTAAATTACATTAAGGGATTCAAACAGGAGCTGACACCGAAATTGGCCGTTTTGTGGGTAAATTAGAGAATTTTGGAGAGTTAGAAGACCCAAAATGATAGTTCGGCTATCCAAAAAAAATCTTGACATTTCCCGATCTAGTATCTGTCACCCAAACCACAATTTTCTCAACAAAATTAATTTAATGGCTTCAACCAGGAGCTGACAACAAAATTTTGGACATTTTGGGGGTAAAGTAAGGTTTTTGGGGGTAAAGTAAGGTTTTTGGGGGTAAAGTAAGGTTTTTGGGGGAGGGAGGGGGCTAGTAGAGCCAAAATCATAGTTAGCTTGGTACCAAAATTATAGTTAGCTTGGTTAGCCTGCCAAATCATGGTAATAGCGCCGTGTCTATCACGCAGTTTGCAGGAAAATAAAAACCCAAAATCGCAAAATCTTGAAATGGTCCACACACGCATACCTATAAAGATATCGAAAAAATAAAACGTGCCAAACGAGGCCCAAAAACCAATAGATACCAAAAAAACCCACCGGAAACGCATCACTAAACCGAAGGTCCGACTAGAAAAACATGAAAAAGACGACTGTTCCTTAATCTGTGGAAGAAACGTGGCTGTTAATTATGGTTTAGCTTCGTTTCGTCCACAAACTCCCTTATCAGGGGTTTGTGGTTTCTCTCTGTGAAACCACGATTACTGAAACGTTTGACGAATTTTCGATTTATATGACTCGTAGTAGACTCCAATGATACGTTTAATTTTGTGTTCACGCTGTTGTTCAAATCATGACTCAGCCGATAAGAGCAGAAATTATTGCGATTTTGACCATATGCGGAAACGTGATTTTGATTTAATGCTTTTTTTGGAGCCCTGGGACCAATGTAATACAGAGTCCTATCACTGAAAGCCACACAGATAAAGTATTAAAATTTATCGAAGTAGTGAAATTTTCAAAATTTTGACTACGTGGATTTTTTGTTTGTTGAACGTGAACGATGGGATTATATGGTTAACTTGATAAACGTATTTGTTTTAATCAAGTAACTCATAACCTGCTACATATCTGGGACGTAGTGTGGTGCAAGGAATGCTATTTTGGCACCACAATAATAATTGTCAAACTCAGCATTGTCTGTAATTTAGTTGACTAGAATGGCTATATAAAGTGTTGTGTAAATAAATACGATGTAAGTAGCAACACACAAATATTTATAACTTGTCTTGAACGATGTGCTTAATTAATTTGAATGGTTTGTAATTTTTTGGTCATTGGGCTATGAAATAAGTTCTACAGTTTTGGACAGCGTTGAATTATCAGAAATTAGCATTTCGAGTTCGTTTTTGTATACCATCAATTTTGTTCGTAACTGTATCTGTAACGTTATCTTAATAAATTTAGGTAACTAACATTCACAGTATATGCATAATAAATATGGTAGATGTCTATAAAAATCCAAAATTAAGCATAATTTTCTGCTCCTGTTCAGCTACCTATTATGTAATCTTTGAAACACCGAGTATTTGGTTTAAAGAAATAAAATAAAATAAACACACCAGCTCGCAGCTGCGTGACAGCACCACTTTTCAACTGCGCTCCGAACAGACCGGACACTCGATACGTCGGCCGCCCCGCAGGGCGATTAGGGGCCATAGCCGGAGTTGTGTCGGCATACTGAAGACGGTAAGTTTCAAGTGCTTTGGCTTTAACGAAATTTCTGCAAATCAAAAAAGGTCAATTTATCAAAAAACTTTTAACGTGCATTTTACTAACAGTTCTTTAAAAGTAATAAAACACTTAATGAGGAGAAATTAAGTTTCAATACATGCAGATACAGAATACTGCTTTCGAAGTGAGTGCTCGTAACCAATATAATTCCAGCTGCTTTATGTTATGACGTAGATCTGCACGGCGTAATCCAAACGCATTAACCCTTAAAAATGGTGTTCAAGCACTGATTACCCAAACAGTAACATTAGATTCAATATTGACCATTCCAGCATTAGATCACCGTCCACAGACCCATAAGCCCGTATAATGAATACTCTCTGGTAAGAATACGACAAAGGAAAAATGTTTATTTTATGGTCGGCGAAAAACATCAAAGTCAGCATAACATTTACCCGTGCATAAAGTTGAATATATGAAGCCTAAGCCTATAACTACACCACATGACAAAAATCTAAGAACTTAATTTCTTTACTTTCGAACAATGTAGAATAGAAGTATTCCATATGAATCCATTACACATGAACACCCCTGCACACAATTATTCGCTTATATCATAGGTGAAGAGGGTAGGGAGGGCTACCCCCTAGGAGTTGGACCCTCTGGGACAAAATTGTTAAAATTACGGAAAATTACAAAAAATTTATCGAAAAATGCCATAAATTGGGGTAAAAATTTTAGTTCATAAAAATTACAATCCGACGAGACAATCTACCCCCTCACCTGAGCCGGCGAACCTTCACCACCCATAACCAACTTCTTGATTCCCAAAACTACAAAACGTAACTGAATCAAATACTTTCGGCGATATAACACACTTTCTAGTGTCATATTAGATTTCTACAATTTAACACTAAGTGAATAAAATTTCTTCCGGCCAGCAGATGTTGCAATAAATTGGGACCACACGATTTTAAATCATGTAGACAATCAGGTGATTAAATCAAGCGAAACCGATACAGTCCAGCGTTAATTTCAATCAATAACTTCAATATTACTAGTAACACGTAAACATGGGTGACGGAGGCATGGTGGTTAACAACGGCGTGAATAGTGCATACAGCTTGTGGAATTTCTAACATTTTTGGTAACAGTTTAAAAGTAACATACTCATTTAAATCGAGTAGCTACACCTCATCTTCGAATTTTCACCATGAAAACAATTTTAAGAAACTGAATTTATTCTGTAAAATAATGTTCGAATTTGACTATGAACGATACGTATAATTTGAACTATTCAAAATGACAAGTGTTATTCTGTTAGTGTTTGAGTAGCAAGCGTTATAGGCTCAAAATGTGACAAACACTATCATCTTTTTATGTAATACCAAAGTTAAAAACTATGAATCGGTTGTCGAGATATGATGAACTTAGGTTTCCCTAAGTCAATTTTAAGAGAATTTGCTTAATTTTTAAGGAAAGAGATGAAATACGTCAATCAGCTGTATACAGCTGTTTAGAAAACGTGAAAATACATTTTATTTAAAAAAATCGCCGAAATAGCACGAACGGTTGTAGAGATGCGGTGAAAAAGCTGAAAAAATGGCAAAAATCCCTAAGTTTGAGCAACATTTGCTTAATTTTGAGTACAAAGCAATTTTCGTAGAAAAAAGTGCTCAATGAAAGGGCACTCCGCAAGAGAATATGCAACACGAAGAAAAAAAATTTCTCAAATCGGCCCAGGCGTTCAACCCGCAGACCTGTCTGTGACAAACAAAAAAAAAGTCACAGAGAAAATTGAAATTTTGCGTCTAGTATATTGATATATATAAAGTTAAATGTACGCCTCCGGCTGCGACTCGCCACCTTCGGTGGCTCGTCTTGCCTCCGTCAATAAAGTTAAATGTACGCCTCCGGCTGCGACTCGCCACCTTGGGTGGCTCGTCTTGCCTCCGTCAACTAAAATTGATATTGAGTTCCACAGAAGCTAAAAAGATCAGAATTCAAATTTATGAGCATGATAAATAAACGATACATACTTGACACGGTTGGCCCACGGAGTATAACGATTCGCTTCAACTGCTGTGAGTTCATAAGGAGGTTCGTCTTGAATAATATACGATGCAAGAAAGTGACCGATTCCGCCAGCAGCAAGAGAGCATGGACCACTGCAATAAAATGTTGAACGTACAAGTGCACTACACCATTTTAATGCTGATTTGGGTCCAGTGATTGCCGGAATTCAAAATCAAGGTCAGTGTCAAAAGAATGTGAAAACAAATCAAAATGTTTTTCGACATCCGGTTTATTTAAATCACAGTTATATGCCTTGACTAAAAAAATTTGCTGTGCTAAGCAGAATCCAGATCAGTATTTTACATACTTTCGGATATTTATTCCGTTTTGCCATGTTTCAATTCTCTTCACCATGTTTCAATTCTCTTCAAGTTAGAAAAAAATTAGCTTAACGGGAATTGGAAAAAGGAACAGCTATGTAACACTAGAAAGCTACATTTGTAGTCTCATCGTAAAAATCTGACTGTAAACATATTTGTTTATTCAATTTTCATAGGTTTGTAGTAAACTGAAAAATGCTTTTTTTTCAGTTATAACAATAGTTCCCTTCGTTAGATCACTCACTAAAATATTGAGAACAAGTAGGACACCGAAGCCTTCTAGAAAATTGTTATTTTACTCACTAAAATAAAAAAACAAGCAGAACAGCGACCCCTGTGTAAAGATTTCATAGCATATTTTCTCACATCCTTTCATGATTTACTAAAAATATCGAAAATAAGCAAAACGCCGAACCGCTTACGGCAATCTAATAATTAAGTCGCTAAAATAACAAAAACGAGTGTTTGTTGCACACGTGGTAATTTGAGCTTTTTAGTTATGATGGCGGTCCGGGGAGAGGGCGAAGGTTAGGGAATTGCCAGACAGCCATTGGGCCTTAATTGTACGCCAACGAGGTGGGATATGGCTCAAAATAGCTCAAAGGCCGTCAACTAGCAAGTTTGAACCAAAAAATGGATTTCAATCAAAATGTGGAAATTTGATGAATGCCAGTATCCTGGGGATTCCGAGGGGGTCCAGGCAGTCACCAGAGCTCAACTGGCGCCAGATAAGCGGGATATGAGTAAAAACTAGCTCAAAGGTCGGCAACTAAAACAAGTTTGGACCAAAAAACGGGTCTAAATACCTAAATTTGACCAGAATATGACATTGAGGAATGTCCGGTATCCTGCGGGTCCCAATAGGGACCAGACAGCCATAAGAGTTAAATTCGACACCAAAGAGGACGTATATGGTTAAAAGTAGCGCATACGCATCCAATTAGCAAGTTTTTACCACAAAACCGTGTCTAAATACCTAAATTAGGCGAAAAAGTGGTAGTTTGACTTCAGGTAACCTGAGGGCCTTAAAGGGGGTGCCAGACAGCCATCCGATCTTAACTGAGCGCCAGAGGGGTGGAATATGATATGTAAAAAGTAGCTTATAAGCCGTTTACTACTACCAAGCTTTTACCAAAAACATGCTCTAAATTTGATCAAAAAGTGGCAATTTGAAGGTTTTAGTTATTCTGGTACTCCCAGGTAACGGGTGAAGCTTGGGGAGATGCCAGACTGCCATCGAAGCTCAATTAGACGCCAGAGAGGCGGGATATGGTTAAAAAGTAGCTTAGAGACCGCCAATTAGCATGTTTAGGCCAACAAAAAGGGTTTAAACACCTACATTTGACCAAAATGTCGCAATTTGATGATGTTAGTATCCTGGTGTTCCCGAGGCGGTGCCAGTCATCCATCGGATCTCAATTGGACGCCAGATAGGTGATCTATGGGTAATAAGTAGCTGAAAGGCCGCCAACTATCGACAAAAAACTGGGTGTAAATACCTAAATATTATCAAAAAGTGGTAATTAGAATTTTTCTGGTATCCTGGTGGCCCCGAGTGTGTACCAGACAGCCAACTGAGCCGAACAGGACGCCAAAGAATCGGAATATGCTTAAGAAGAAGCTTAGAGACCGCCAACTAGCAAGTTTCGGCCAAAAACAGTAGGTCTAAACGCCTAAGTTAGATCAAGAAGTAGTATTTTGAGGTTTTTAGTTATCCTGGTGGCTCGAGGAGTAGGGTGGGTGGGTGAAGGTTGGCGACGTGCCAGACCGCCATCGGAGCTCAATGTACGCCAGGAAGGTGGGGTAAGACTAAAACTAGCTCAAAGGCGATCAAGTGGCAAGTATGGACCGAAAAACCAGACCTAAATACTTAAATTTGACTAAAATATGTCAATTTGAGGAATGTTTGGTATCCCGCGGGTACCAATAGGGTGCCAGACAGCCATCAGAGCTAAACTGGACGCCAAAAAGGAGATATGGCTAAAACGTAGCTGAAACGCATCCAATTAGCAAGCTTTGACCTTTCAAACCGCGTCTAAATACCTACATTTGACCAAAAAGTGGTAACTTAGGGTTTTAGGCATGCCTGGGGGTCCGGGAGGGGTTTTATAGTGGTACCAGATAGCCATCAGAAATACCAAAATTGGACCAAAAAGTGGTAGTCTGAGATTTATCAGGTACCCTGCAGGGGATAAAAATGTGCTTAAAAGCCATTAACTACCAAGCTTTCACCCAAAACCCGGTCTAAATACCTAAATTTGATCAAAAAGTGGTAATTTGAGGTTTTTAGTTGTCCTAGTAGTCTGGGGTGGCGGCGAAGGTCAGGGAGGTGCCAGTCAGCCATCGGAGCTCAACTGGACGCCAGATAGACGGTATATAGGTAAAAAGTAGCGTAAAGGCTGCCAAGTAGCAAGTTTGTACCAAAAACTGAGTCTACATACCTAAATTTGGTTAAAATGTGGCGCAATTTGAAGAATCCTTTAGCTCCGAGAGGGTGCTAGGCAGATATCAGAGCTTAACTGGACGCCGGAGAGGCGGTACATTGCTACAACGTAACTCAAACGCAGCCAAGCTTGGACCAAAAAACACCGAGTCTAAATCCCTAAGTTTGACCAAAAACTGGTAATGTGAGGTTTTTCCCGTATCTCGAGGGCTCCACGTGGGTACCAGACATCCATCGGAGCTCAACTAGACGCCGGAAAGGCGGGCTATGTGTGAAAAGTAGCTCAAAGACCGCCAACTAGTAAGTTTGGACCATAAACTGGGTGTAAATATCAAAAAATGGTAATTAAAGTCTTTTCAGGTATGTTTGGGGTCCCGAGCGGTGTACCAGACTGGATTGGACGCCAATCGGGATATGGTAAAAAGTAGCGTAGAGACCGTCAACTGGCAAGTTTCGGCCAAAGACATAGGGTCTACATCCATGAGTTTGATCAACAAGTGGTATTTTGATGTTTTTTAGTTATCCTGGTGGCTCGGGGGGGGTTGAAAGTTGGGGAGGAGCCAGACAGCTAGTGGAGGTCAGTTATACGCCCGAGAGATGGGATATAGCTAAAACTAGCTCAAAGACCACCAACTAGCAAGTTTGGACCAAAATTACCGAGTTAATAGTGGCAATTTGACGAACGTCAGCATCTGGGGGTGTGTCGGTCCCGAGGGGATACCAGTCAGCCATCGAAGCTCACCTGGACGCTAGATAGGCTGGATATGGCTAAAAATTAGCTCTAACGCAGCCACTTAGCAAGCTTCGACCCAAAACACGGCGTAATCCCTAAGTTTGACCAAAAACGGTAACTTGAGGTTATTTAGGTATCCACGTGGTATTGGAAGGGGTGCCGGTTCGAGAGGCGGTAGACAGCCATCGGAACTCAATTGGACGCAGAGCAATTAGAAATTGCTAAAGCTAGCTCAAAGGCCCAACCAGCAAGATTGGACCAAAAAATCAAGTCAATACATAATTTTGACCAAAAAGTGGTAACATGAGGTTTTCAGGTATCCTTTGGCTCAGGAAACGTGTACCAGACAGCCATTGGAGCTCAATTATACGCCAGAGAACGAGTGGCGGGATACGGCTAAATACTAGCTCAAAGGCCGCCGACTAACAAGTTTGGACCAAAAAATCGGGTCTAAACACCTAAATTTGACCAAAAAGTGGTCATGTGACGTTTTCAGGTATCTTTGGCCTTAGGACAGGTGTGATAGCCAGCCGTAGGAGCTTCAACTAGACGCCAGAGAGGCGAGATGTAATTAAATGAAGCTCAAAGGCCGCAAACTAGCTAGTTTAGACCAAAAAACGGGTTTAACTACCTAAATTTGGCTAAAAGTGGCAATGTGAGGTTTTTCAGGTATCCTGGGGGTGCCAGATAGTCGCCCGAGCCCAAATGGCCCCTAGAGAGGTGTGATATTACTAAAAGTAGCGAAAAGACAGCCAATTAGCAAGCCCTGACCAAAAAACACCGGGTATAAATCCATAATTTTGACCAAAAAGAGGTAATTTGAGGTTATTTACGTATCCAGATGGCAAATGGCCCTGCCTTTGTGCGCAGTAATTGCCTTTTTGCGTGGGGTTTTCGGCATTTATTACGCTGCTACTTTGTGACGACAAGTCTCGGCGACGTAGTTACTGATTGGCGGTCGATGGTTATATACTTCTGTTTCTGTATTGGTGTTCTCGGAACGCCTGCCGTGAGCTGTGATACCGAGATTATCTTAGCAACGTCCGATTTAGTACTTACATGGTTATCAGAATCTGGCTTTGTTTTTGATGCCACTTCGGCTGTCAACCAATCGACCGAATTAGATCGTTGATGCTCGAAGTTAGCGACAAGGCTCAGAAACCACATGAAATTGTGTATGTGAACTGAAATCAATTTCCGGTTTGGTTCCAGTGCTTCATCCGTTAGGTCGTCGTACACGGTCGTTCACCCATTACGGTTTGAAAATAATGTCAGGTTGATTCCCAAGCAATTTGTAAACAAATAATGAAACAGGTATATTATGTATTATGAATATCGATATTTCTATAACACACATCGCTTTGGCAGAAGATTGTAACTAGTGTTTAAACGATGCGGTCTCAATTCTGAAGACACACTTTCCGTTGAGCATGAGTTTTGTTTGAATGAGACAATAATTGACCACTTTTCTTTAGTAGATGCATTTTGCAATGCTTCAAGGTACGGCGGCACAAATCAACCGTTTCATCGCTACAATCATTTGATATAGCTTTTATATACTACTGACGTTTAAATTATCTTCTTGCTCATTTTCATCAAAATCTGCCTACTTACTTGCATGCGGTTTTGATTTTGCTACCTCCAAGCGGCGATTTTCACAATGAAATTGCTTCACCGACGTTACTCTAGGTGATAAATATTCATATGTCCGCATTTTATTCAGCGTCATCAACATTTGGAATCAGGAATCCATCGGCCATCCGGAGCTCGTTCGAGCGTTCTGATTGTTACAAGGTTTGATACCGCACGAAGCATGAGGCCGTTTCTATCGTTACTTTGCCACAGCATGCGATAAGAGACGCGGCGTGCTCGAGTTAGTTTCTTTGTTTTTCCTCGCGCCATTGTAGGAACGTGCAAATAAACTAGTTACCTTCTATATTAGTAGTTCTATCGAGATTGCAGAACGTAGTGAAGCATAGGTACATCTACGCCTTTTGCATGCACAGCCAATCAGCTCTCGATAGCACACGTCGATATGCTATATGTGGATATCACACAATACCCCACAAATTAGAACAAAACTAACACCTGCAATAAGTTTCATATGCCCCAAAACCCCCTAGTGCAAGCTATCCGCCTCCGAGGTCGTAACAGTAAAATTAGGAATTTTGGGTCGATGGCCATGGAACCATGGGTCACACAGCAGAACCAACACCGGCAATGAGTTTCCCATGCCCAAAAACCCACAAGTTAAACTTTTCAGCTGCCCAAGACGTCAGAACAAATTTTTGAATCTTGGGTCGAAGAACCACCGGGATGCCATACCTCAAACCCCATGAACCGGAGCCTTAATCTAAAAACAAAAAAGTGGCATCGGCATTTATCATTTTACTATGAAATAAAACCAAGCTGAGAAAAAAATTCCAAAGTTAAGATAAAAATAACCTTGCTTCCGTGAAGGATGCTAAAATGAGGTAGAAATCTTTACTTTGGTCTGTGACCCCGAAACTAGCGCTATACCCTCGTCCGTGCCCATTAAACCATAGGTCGCAGAGCAAAACCAACACCAGCAATGAGTTTATCATGCCCAAAACCCCCAAGTTAAACTTTTCAACCGCCCAAGACGTCACAACAAATTTTCAAATCTTGGGTCGATTAACCACGTGGGTGCCATACCTCAAACCCTTTGAACCGGAGCCTTAATCGAAAAATAAAAAATAGGCATCGGCATTTATCATTTTACTATGAAATAAAACCAACCAGAGATAAAAAATTCAAAAGTTAAGATAAAAATAACCATGCTTCCGTGAAGGGTACTAAAATGGGGTAAAAACTCTCACTTTCACCTCTGTCCCCGAACCATAGGGCGTTATAAGCCCGTACCCATGGAACCATGGGTCACAGAGCAAAACCAGCGCCGGCAATGAGTATCCCATGCCCGAAAACCCACATGTGAAACTTATCAGCCACTCAAAACGTCAAAACAAATTTTCAAATTGAGGGTCGAGGAACCATATTGCGCCATACCCCCGTACTTCAACAGAACCAGAGCTTTAATCGAAAAATTAAAAAAGAGGCATCGGCATTTGTCATTTCACTATTGAATAAAACCAATCAGAGAAAAAAATTCGAAAGTTAAATAAAAATAACCCTGCTTCCCTGAAGGGTACTAAAATGAGGTAAAATGGGGCCTAAAAGCCCACATTTTGACCCCTGACCCCGGAACCAAACCCCTAATCAAAAACCATCGAAGATGTACACGGTAAATCGACTATGCCGGTTCTAATGAGCCCAAGATCACGAAAATCGGTTATGTCGTTCCCGAGTTATGGCCGATTACACACACACAGACGGAATTTAAAAGATTTCCCCTGCAACACACAATCTCCACTACGTCCTGAAAAGACAGTTGTCGATCCTATCATGATAATACTTTTGGTGATCCTGCGCTCTTGTCGTATGCTTGTGTTAGCTTCCAAGCGTTGCTCAATTTAACAGCTATATCGTTTACGTAACCAAAACGATCAACTAGTTTGAAACGTACATTTACTGGTAATATAGGATCCCTGCCAAAGCTTAAATAAAACGGAGATTGTCACTTTCTTGAATTCCTGCACATGTATACGAAATATACGTATGGTAGGGTGAGATGCCAGTCTTGCTGACTAGCGCGGACATATAGAATAATTATAATTTCCATGCTTGTATTAAATCTTGCTACGATTCCGTGGTCAGGTGGATGATATGCCGTCGTATTGACTTTACGAATACTTAGCAACTTGCACACATGCAACATGAATTCAGAAACTAAATTAGCAATCGATGCAGAACACCGTAGCGCCAAATTGTTTAATCAGCTAAAATCTTTTCTATTGTCACAGGCATAGTGTGCCGTAGCGCAAAGCCCTCCACTCAATTCATTAAGTAATCCATTATTGTCATAATGTAACCCGAGGTGATGGAACATAACCGTTGTCACTGCAATGATTTATGTCATTTTGTTGGTTACCGCAACTTAACTGTTCTATTGCTTTTGTTGATATGAGCGAAATATAGGCTCCAGTATCCAATAAGGCATTGAATGTGACGCCGTTATGTCTGATAGATGTGGTTCCGTCAGCGTTCTGGACGTTGTTTAAACTTGCTAAGTTGTATGATTAATTGAACTGTGTTACCACAAACGTATCGCGGTAGGTTAGCAGCTATTGGTTTAATTTCATTTTGGCCTCAGGCCAAGATTTTATTGCTCGTGTTTCGTATTACACTGCGGTGCTATCGCCGCTAACCGATTTAGCTTGCAAGAACGTTTGTACTTTGACTGTAGCCCGTTTTAGATGAGCTGCTATCAGCTAATTCTACGTTGCTGATCGTATGATTGCCGTATAATAGACAAGAATAAATCGCCACGTAATGCGCCTACGTGGTACATAACCATTGGTTAGCAAAGTAATTTAGGCTGCTTGAAATTTGGTCTTGTAATGACTAAAAATAAGTTTCTTGGATTATGAACTGAAATAAGTCCTGAACGAGTGTAGTAAAACGAGCCTTGTGGCAACCATATCGGTATGCGTTCACGATAATCGCAAGCAACTTCCGTCCATTGGCCATAGATGAATTAGTAGCAGAATCCAAGTATCCGCGTTGTATTGTGTTATGACTCGAATCGAAGTGGTACATACTTTGTGCAAGTTCCATTCATCGGCCAGAAACTGCATGCGGTTTGCTGTAATTCTTGACATAAGCATATTTCGACACTGACCCCACGCACTTCAGCGAGATATATGTACATTATACATAAATACCATACATGCCGAAACAGGAGTTCAGGAGGGATACCGCTGTGATTACTCGGACTTACAAGGGGGGCTGGTGTGCCATAACCCCTGACAGTACAACATTACCACCCCGCGCAGAAAATATTTGCAAAAATAGGGGGAAAATAATTGGCAAAAATGAGGGTGAGAATGGTGAGGTCTACATTTTATCGCCACCCCCGTGGCAACTTCCCCCCCCCCCCCAAACGCCTCTACCCCAAATGTACCCACTTCCACCCGCCGACCCCGGCTACCCTTCCTGACACCCGGGAGTGTCCCCATGTATCATATATATCTATGTCTGTATCAAATGAACGGTAATAAGAACGAATGTCGAAACTAGCAATACTAATTACAACTCCGCCATCAACATGAAAAAGACAAACCCCTCGTCCGAACGAGCGATCTTGAATTGGAAACGATTGGTTATATCCAAGGGGGTTGCCAGGAATTTTGAAAAAGTGCGGGGGAGAGTCGCGGCCCACAGTGGGTACCTAAAAGGGGGGTCCGGGAGGATCGCGCTCAGAAATGTGAAAGCGGGGTCCAGGGGCAGGTCATTCAGTGATGCACATTTCTACGAGTTAACCGTGTACGAGCGTAGAAAGTTGCAATGATATTGCATTTTCTAGCCCGGAATAGGAATTGGTATATTAAGTACGCTGTAAACAAGTTAAAAATGCAACTGCTGCCAAAATAGCAAATTTTTATGCAAAAATGTGAAGTTTGGTCAAAAATACGGTTGAAAGTAATTGTTCTCTAGCGCAAGAGAGGCTAGCTTTAGGACAATTATTTCCGACATAATTTTCAATCGGAATCATTTAAAAAAATTTCGCTTGCGGGTGAACCAAAGGGGGGGGTCGCGACCCCCGAAACCCGCCCTTCGGCTACGGCCCTGGTTATATACGATATGGAGAGGGCTTTCAAAATCAAAAACGTAATTTGGAGACCATGGCAGACTCGCCCAAAGGATATTCTGTAAAAAACTACCCACGACCGACCCGGGCGGAAGCCACGAATCTCTGAAGCATTGGCGCCCCGTTCCGAGCCTAGGTATTGACAGGTGTACATATTTCACCGAAAAACCGGAACCATCCATTTAAACCGGATCCGGAACCTGGTCATCAAAACTTATATATTGTAAAACAGATGAAGAAAGAAATAAAGATACAGTGGATTTAAAATGAATTTAAAAAACTTTTACATTAAACTTAATGTATTGCGATGACATTGTTTCTCTGGAACTTTGACTGAGGAATATAATGTTTATCAGTCGATCAATATGTAAATCTTTGGACCCCTAGACCAGAGAAAAATTTATTCCGCTGTACAGCCTTTTAGAAATTGCATCAAACTGAATGTGCTTGTAACACATGAAGTGTAGACTAAACACTTTAGCTCCTTCCCCAAACGCATCCTTTTAGTAGACGTACGTTTGTTACATGTTATTCTGTAGGAAACTTAAAATTATTGGTTTATATGGTTCTGAAAGAAAAGAAGGTATACTATAATTTTCTGATCAGTGATCAGAGACATTGTTTATGCTAGCGTTCGGAAACCAACACCCGTCAACAAGATGATGATCATGATGACTTTCTAATCATTGTTTATGGTAGCGTTCGGAAACTAACAGCTAGATGATGACAATGATGACTTTCTAATCAGAATGCTATAACTGAGGCAAACTGTGATACTGCTGGCAAAATTTCAATAAATATGTACAGTTCATTAACAAGAATGCAATTTTCGGCTGCGTTGCAGGTTATGTTAATACTCCATTCCATGTAGACTGGTTTACAAAGTTTATAAGCGCACTGGCTGGTGCTTGTGCTTGACGCAATTTATGTTAGCCAAGCTTACAACCGAGTACTTCTAAATTATCCATACTCAGCTACCGAGTCCCACCGTTAAATTCTAACACACACCGCTGATTCTGAATGGGTAAAATATATCCTACAAGCATCAACCTGGAGTTGTTTTGTTAACAAACTCCTACACTGTAAAGATGAAAAATTCCTACTGAAATTATGTGTCCTATTTACATTATCAGGGAATTTGCTGAGTTAATTTTTTGTTTGGTTGTATTAAAACTTGATCACTGTGTATATAATACATAATATGATATTATCTTTGGACAACAGATGAAGCAAAAAAGGGAAAAATTTTTTTAAAGCGGAATTCCGGTTAAGGTATGGATGTTGGTTTTTGTCGGAACCGCAACCGCAACATGATTTTCGTCGGAACCGGAATTCTGATACTAATTCTGCTACTTCCTGATATCTATCTATACATCCATATTATGCATATATGTATATATACTATTTTTGACGACACGCTCGAATACAATGCCGGGGAAACCAACACAAACATTTTAAATGGGTTTGTCGATGCTACAGCCACTGAGGAACACTAAAAAGTTATTAAATCACCTTACTGGGTTCTCGCTAACTAAATCATCGCATTCAACCGACCGGAAAACCTATAACCGACGGCAAAATCCTTGAAATACAGAAAAACGTCTGTACCCTCTAAAAATAACTATTGTCACACATGTGCACAGTGTCATCAATATTTGTGTGGCCTGGTTGACAAACACATTTTAAGTGCGACAACTCATAGCATACGTGTCGACGGTCCGTCAGCGTAGGGGAGGGCGGGGGCTAACCAGGGGAGGCGGTTAAATTTCTGAAATTTCTAGGAACTTGACCCCTGCCCCCCCTATCGACGCTTATGGCTCATACATTTATAATGTATCAATATGCATACATGCAGATTGGAAGACAAAATTATTCACATTCGGCGTCATACGCCATCCCCCGCCAAAAATGCTACTACCCCCTACCCCCTGGCGCAGCTAGCGCCCCCTCCCGGCCGACCGGCTTTCCCCTTGAGGCACAAAAGGCCTCCCCGGGGCCCCAGCACCACACTGCAAGCTCGGACATTGAGCATGTATGACGAACATGTAAATATTACATAGAATTTCACGCAGCGGTTTTTTGGACTGAATTTTCAGATTTGTTTGTCGCAAAATACAAAAATGTACTTGATTGAAATGTATCACTTTATAGTATGAAATGTAAAGCATAATGTACGATTCATCGCATATATGTGCATCAAATACAACCCATGCATTGTATAAATTTGAGCTACTGTGTGAAACGCCACATATACAGTGTAAGAAATTGTATATTTTTATAAAAATAATATATAAAATTGCATGACTTTTTTACTTATTTGTCTGAAATTCATTTTCTAATGTATGAATTTGTATATATTTTGTATCAAATATGCATATCTACTATATGTTTTATTAATTTGCATTAAATAAAATACTAATAATGTATGAATATTTTCACATAATTCGAATTTATGTATTAATTTTTAACTTTATGATATGTATTCTTTATAGAGGTTCAAACGAATCATGTGGTACAAAACATTACATTTATCTGAAATTTCATACCATATTATGTGAAATTATTCACACAATTTGTACGCCATTTCACAAATATAATGTGTAATTTATCATACATGCTGTAAGCAATTTCGTACAAAGTTATGTGCAAATGTGCAACAAATACTTTCAGATATGCAAATTTATACAAAGGATAAATATACATATTCTCTGTACAGATTATGTACAATGTGCTATACATTTGTTGTGGTCAATTTGTTACAACTTACTTGTGTTGACATAATCATACATTAATGTACAAATTGGCGCACAATTGATATAGGATTTATTCGCCATTATAACGCGTGTTTGTGTTAATTTCTACAGCACTCGCCAGATGATTGTCGCTTTTTGAGCGAGCAATCATGGAGCGAACAGCGACCGAACATCTTGAAATTTAGTTAATGTGTAATATCGACGTGACGCTACTGCATTGCGCATTATCAAAACACCAATGCCTCCATACGACCCCGGATATCGTAACTGCGAAGGCGGACTTAAAGGGTTGATTTTTCCTATTTCGGGTCGGTCCGAAAAAACTCGAAGCTTAGCAAACCGCAAGATGTGTTCTGATTCTGCCGGACGGGTTGCGCACGTAGTCAAGTGGTACTACCTTTGAAGTCCCTTGGGAGGTTGGCTCCGTCACCTACTCACAGGCCAAAGAGACCGTATCACTAGTCTCTATCATCGTTCCACCTGGAAGTAACAAGTTTTCGATTGGTGATCTCTATCTTCCTGATCGTTATTTTATTTAGCCAGTGGCCCCCACTAGGGCCCGACAAATCCCTAGACGTTTAACGTCGGATTGAGTGTTTTCCTGTTCGACGTTCATCGAAAGTTTGCAGGTAAATTCTCATGTCGCACGAGTCGTACTCAGTCACACTCTCAATGAATCAACGAGTCACACTAAGGCTTGCAATTTCTGCCCGTCAAGCCTGAACGTGTGTCGTCGATAGGGGCGACGATTTCAACCCCCTTTGAATACGTATCACTACATTGGTCATCAAAACACGAGCAAATCTTGGATTTGGTTTTTGGATTTATTGACAAGCCAAAATCGTATAAGCGCCCAAAGGCACATCAGAAGAGGGGTAATACAATCGGTACGACAAAATACGATATACGGTACACTAGAACGAGTAGGTCGGAGGAAATCGTGGGAAATATCCCATATGTCGGAGTCATCGCCTTTTTCACGGAACTCTTACAGCTGTATTATAGATCACGGCGTGAGGTCTACTCTTTCTCCACAGCTGCGCTTACCTTACTCGAAAACGGGTAGGGATAACGGAAAGTACAACAGTATTCAGTTATATCGAAGCGCCATCCGAATAACTGCTCGCTGATACTGCTAGGGAACTCCGGTTAACAATTTTGGTTCAGGTAAGCTAAAGATGGCAAAACAAATATACAGCGGGCTACGGTAGGACTAAGCGAATATTATGGGATTACGGGTCCGATTTTGGTCATCCTAATCAAGATAACTTGTCATCTAGACGACTACGATACACGATACGGATTGCGTGACAAACGAAAAGGATATGGTACAATAGGTTACAGCGAATCAATAAGGGTATAATTGAACAATTGACATTGGTACGTACTCAAAATATTTCATACATATCGACATTCAGGTATATATGATCGAGGTCAACACGTGTACGACTCCTAATATAATTGGTACGACGCAACATTTTCCTCTCACGCATGCGCATAATTGATGACTAGGTGACTGTGGGTACAAACATTTTCCATGAACGGTGTGCAACAGGATCTGTGCTCGCCTATAACTTCATCTTGAAGCGAAGAATGGAACTTTTCCCGGTAACACCGTTATCCAGGTTCCTACGCAGTTGTCCATAAAAATGGCATTAACGATATGTAATATCGACGCTTAACTCTGGACTCGTATGTGACCTAAAGATATTCTGTACATTGCCATCGTAGTGTCTAATGCTCGTAAGCCAGGGTAAGTTACAATTGTGGTCACTATTTCGTAAAAGGTAATTTGACCTACACCAATGTTCCATCGATCCGCATGATCGTCGCAGGTCTACCGATTCACAAGTGCACAATCTACAAAGTTGGCAATGCTAATGAATAAATTTACGTCAAGTTTAGGGCATGGGGGCAGGGATCAAAATTGTATCCAGCTAGGTGGAAGTCACATACAGACTAAATCTACGAGTGACGATGCCTTAGAGCCATCGATACAGACCTTAAGTTGCGTAAATCCTATTTCGTAATTTCGATTTCCTAAATAATTTGAAAGCCTTTCTCTGTGAAATTTTGCCTACAAGCTGGATTCGACCTAAATTTACGATTTATAAGGGCCTTTCAAAAATTGGTCCATCGGGTCGGGATCCGACATCGCTCTTTGAGACATAGATAAATTTATATAAAAAAATTGTTGCCACTGCCATCAAATTTACCAACTCTGGTAAATTTGATATTTTCACTGCAGCGGCAGCGTATCGGAGTTTTGAGACTCCGATAGTTTCTGTGCTGCATTGATGACTGCTAAATATATAGAAGAAAATGACAGAAAGCTCAGAAATATAACAAAAATATATGGTAAAGCTAAACCAAAACCTAACTATGCAACTGAATGTACGGGAAAGAAGTCTGTACATTTTGTGTAAAAAACCTGAGCGGCTGTTGCGGTGCTCGGGTTTAAATTTATTACAATTTTTGAACGGGCCAAGGCCATGCCGGGCTTAATAGCGCAAATGAAAGACCTATGGGGTCTCTATTTGTAAAGTAAAAATCGTCAAAATTCCTGGAGAGAATATTGAATTACCAACGATTGAAGTTTTAGGTGGGGTGGACCCCTTCTGGGTCACCGGACAAACTAAACCGGTCGAATTTATTCGAGAGCAAACATAGAGCGAGCAACGGTCATTTGTGGCTGGTACTGTATGCAAATCGTAGCAAACTAACGTCAAAAATAACTGTATGAAATTGTCACCATACAAATTTAAAAGAGTAGCAAAGTTGGATACTAGATAACAAAAGTACCGCATTAAGCGTACTTGATAACCTAAAACACTCTTGTAAGATAAAGCACACAATAACATGCCGAAATATGAAAAATCAATATTTCTGACAAATGGTCGACGAACCATATTCGGGTAAACAGCGGCCCACGAAGTGGTCCCACAAGAAAGTTTGTACAAAAAAGTGGATATCGATGAGTTGACTCTGGATGGTGATCTCGATACGAAGCATGTGCTTAGAGATATGGATTGCGAAACACTGGCTCGTACAGAATCTGATTTTGTCATTTTGACCGGAATATTGGGTTGGAGCTGTTCGTGTTCCACTAAAATGCACATCGTCATCACTTTTGCTATAGAACAAACATTTTATCGAAATCAATTCACTTGAAGATGAGTTATATTGACAGAAAAAGACAAAAACAAATGTTCAGGACCTTTTCCCTTATCGCTCTGAGTACTCCGCTGGTTCCATTTGAGTTACAGATCCTACAGCACATTTTATACGTCAAAGACTACATTCGGCTTAGGGTTAACGTGTTTGCACACTTTTGTCCGACATTTTACTTGTGACATGTGTTAGTGATCTTTGACGTCGTTCATGAAGAAAATGTAATCACTTCGGTATAAATTTTTAACCCACATCGTCTTGGCAAAATCGCAAAATTAGCATATTTTATACCAACTAAACAAGCCAAAAAAATTAAGTGCTTGAAAGTAATGACAAAACACGTTAAACGATGGCGCAGTTTTTGCATAAAATTTATGAAACCAACGCGACTATATACTAAACAATAAAGTGGTAATGGTGGTTTCAGGTCGGCCGGGTAGTTTTAAGCTCTATTCAGCACACAAATATTGCATAATGCTCAGATTTTCCAAGCATTAAATAAAACCATATCCAAGGAAAGCCAGACTAGAAACACAACAAAGCAACCTTCTAAGTCACTGTTTTTACGCCTAAATATGACAAAACCATTAATATAACCATCGTGGCAACATACTTGGAAAAAAATCAGCCTTTCCGTTAAACCCGGTTTTATACGACTATTCAAAAGACTTACCCGAAGCCGCTTGCGATCCAGTAGTTCTCAAGACCTTCGATTGGCCCAACAAGTGGATAACCGTCAGGCGACAAACTCAGCGGTTCGAAAAGCATATGTTCTGACTTCAGTTGGCCTAGACCAGGCACAAGCGTCGAAAGTGTTTCTAGGATTCGCTTTAAATCGACTTGATCAGCGGATGATGCACTATATGAGAAATCTGAAAAGTATTTTACACTCAGAACCGAAAAGAACTGCAGCGAATACTAAATAAATGTTAATAATTATAAAATTACATGAATCATGCAATGCAGCAAGCTACAACAACTTTAGTTCATATGGATACACGTTTACACACCGATACTATTTCAGATCGAGCGTCAAAGCTCGTTAACGCATTTTAGCTAGTCTCAGAAAAATCTAAGCTATCGTAGTGATCGAACAGCTTCTGTTAACGATGTCATAAATATGTACATACGGTTTGACTATTGCTGACCATTCGATGATTCGAAAATTTGGAGCACGGTAAGTATAAGTTAACGACTCGCTTAAATATTTGAAAAATGAGCACTTGCAATTAATCGTCAATTCATCACCTTTTATCAAACGTTTTTTATTAGTATACGTTAACGTATGACACTATCAACTTTCGGAGTGAAACGTGTTTTCCTGACTTTCGACTAACTGATGTTCGATAGACCGTACGCCATTCAAATTCTACGGTCAAGAAACCACAGTCACGGACAAAAATACGTGTATAAAAACGAACGCGAAACGGAACGACTGTAAACGCAAACGAACGTTAAAGTGTTCGTTAGCAAACGAACGTAAACCTAAACAAATTTTAACGTATTAGAACAATAAATTTTTACGTTCATTTATAAAAGAACTTTGTTGGGTTAGTTTTTTGTGCACTTATTTCTGTCCGTCACCGTAATAACGATAATAGATAAGACGGCCAGAAATTCTCTCTATCAGGAAGATATGCTCCATTTACTATATCTTGGTTTGAGAAGCTGGCCGAACAATAGTAATGAGTCAGATACGTCGGAGACTACTGATCCATCCTGGTCCACTACAGGACCCCACAGTTAATAATGTACATTATTTGATTCATGTATAGTGGGCACAGTCTGCGCGGTAAAATGATGGCATACGAAAACTCTCGCACGCATACACAAGGGGTCACTCACACAAAGTTCAGATTGAGGTTCGTTTATTAATGTGAAATATAAATGACACGACCTAAAGCAATATAATAGGTCAGCCGTAGTTTGTAAGCAGATAGCATAAAATTCATCACTGAATATGAAATTCTTGACGTATCAAATAGTTTCGCCAAAGTCATGATGAATGAATAATGATGCAATAAATTAAAGACGAGCTTTGGGGAATGTCTACATATAGCTAGGATTTCATGATATTTTATCTCGCAGCGTCCAAGTGGGTAAGCAACGCTCTGTGGAAAAGAACAGAAGACCAAAAAGAAATTCGACGTTACCTTTTAGTATACCATCATCTGTGAAATGTTCTAGCAGCGGTGAATGGGTATCTTCGCTGTTCACAAAACCAACTAGGATACAATCACTGCAACAATCGTAACACAATATTATAAAACACGAAATACAAAATAATTATGATGAAATGGAAATGACCGCTGTAGACAGCGGGCGATGGAGGTCTTAGTTTTCCCGTTTCGGCCGATACAAGGTCCGGAGTAGTAACTGCAGCCACAAGTGGCGTGATCACAATGGGTCATTTTCCCACGTATACTACTCAATTTACCGAAGTAGGAACGAATGAATGTGTCTACGTGAGCCGGGCGCGAGCACACGCCCTTAAGGTCGCTAATCCAACGCTCTACCGATTGAGCCACTGGTCCTTTATATATGACAGATTGAGCCAGTAGGTTTTTGTACTTGTACAGACACACATATACATATACACATTTGCTCGTTCACAGAATAATGTGCCCATCTACTCGAAATTTTTTTACATGCAACATATATTTTAGGAAGTAACCGGAATTCCGTGTTCCAGCTAAAGACAAAAACTATATCGAAACCGGAATTCAGGTTTCAAACTTATTTAACAATTTCGCCCATTTTTTGCTTCGTCGGTGCTACGAACATACGTTATATATAATACACAGTATTATATATATAATAATATTATATATACACAGTGATTTTTGTTCCAGTACAACCAAATAAAAGAAAATATTAGCTTAGCAAATTGCCTTGCAAAAAGTAAGTATAACACATAATTTTAGTAGGAATTTTTCATCTTGACCCTTTACATAGCAGGTTAACAAAACAAAGCAAGGTGGATGCTTGAACAGCTGTTTTACCCATTCAGAGAGTTGCGGTGTATTTTAGAATTCAACCGGTCCATTTTGATATACATAACAGAGTATAGAATGTTTAGAAGCACTTAGCTGTTAGCTTAGCTAACATAAATAGAGTCAAGCACCAACCAGTCCGTATTGAAGTGAAGTAACATATCTGCAACGGAGCCAGAAACTGCGTTCTTGGTAATCAACAGTATTTATTGAAACTGTGCGACCAGTATCACAGGTTGACTCATAGCACTGTGACCAAAAAACATTGTCATAGTCTCATTGAACAGCCCTTGGTTGCCCAAAACTATCCTGAACAATGAATTTACCACTGATCAGAAAATTGTAGCATACTTCTTTTATTTTTCTTTTAGAAGCATATAAACCAATAATTCCAAATTTCCTACAAATATCATGTAGCAAACTCATATCTGGTGCGATAGGAGACAGCGAAATTGTCCATGCGTTCCAAGCACACTCAGTATGACGCATGGATTGTATTTTTTTTGCTCTGGCGGACCAAAAAACGACATCTTGATAGATAAATAAATATTATTAGTTTGCTCAGCATGTTCAAATTATAGAGATGCAATAAAGTCATAGTAAATCATTAAGTTTAAAATAAAATATATTTCCAATACATTTTAAATCCACAGTACCTTCATTTCTTCCTTTATCTGTTTTATTATAAGTTTAAAAAGCTACGTTCGGTTCCTGTTTATGTGAACATTTCCGTTTGCTGGTTCCAGTTGCGG
Organism: Trileptium ribeirensis; assembly: GCA_030248225.1. Classification (NCBI taxonomy): domain Eukaryota; kingdom Metazoa; phylum Nematoda; class Enoplea; order Enoplida; family Thoracostomopsidae; genus Trileptium; species Trileptium ribeirensis. The sequence continues at coordinate 35,055 of JASANE010002126.1, forward strand.
CTGTTCCCTCATATATTGATAGATTGGCATAACATAACAAAATAATTTGGCGTAATAGTTAGAAGCAAATATCTGTTCGAGAAATAGTAGCAATGGCTTGATGGATTTTAGGTCGTTGAGTTTCGGTTTCGTATATCGTATGCGAAGATTTTCAAGTATACGAAAGATCGAATTCGGGACTATTGTGCATTAATTTGTCCGACGATGATAAAATTGTTAGATTAGATGATTGATCAGTGATGGTTAAATTCACATGATTGCGTGTGCTCGAATATTGCCGAGTTGGCAATTTGAGCATTATTCTACTTTTTCCCAGTTCTTGCTGAAACACCTAAGTGTTCTGAAACTCTTTTGTCAATTGTCGATATAAGCTACCAACGTACAGTACCCGCCAAAAATGACTGTCGCTCGCTCGCGACTCGCTCGACACTCGCTCGCGACTCGCTCGAGACTCGCTCGCGACTCGCTCGAGACTCGCTCGCGACTCGCTCGAAATAAATTTGTTCTAAAAATAGAATTTTCTATTAATTTAAATAGTTGCGAAATCTCGAGCGAGCCACTCGCTCGCGACTCGCTCGAGACTCGCTCGCTCGAAATGCGACGGTCATTTTTGGCGAGTACTGTAGTCTACTTGACAAGCAGAACATATGAACTGATAGACAACTGCGGATTTTAGTACACTAGTTGTTTGGTCTTTAAATTTAATATAGTGTTTTAATCGACTCACGATTTTCAATCAAACTTTGATGTTCGGGAATGTAGCCTTGGATAAGCAATTAAGCCTATTTATTAATTTGCTGGAGAACATTCCTAGAAACAGAAGTTTCAGCATATTTTTTAAATTGCTGATGAATATTCTTAGAAAAGGAAGTTTCATGGCGAAAATCTTTGGTGTTGTTAGGTTATAATCGTCATCTGACGGCTCCATATTATAGATGGATTGTTAATAGAGCTTGATTTGCCACGGTACGATGATAGCTATGTTATTAATAAATGATCTAGTATTGTTATGCATGAGACTCATTGGATGTTGACGGTTTTTTAATGAACTGCACTTCTTTTGGAATGAGTTGGTACTTACAGCCGATTTCTAAAGCCTATGTAGTAAGCAACTTATTAGACCAGTTTTGAATTTTGGAAACATGAACGAATCATGCTGCGTTACTAACCCGATGGACGTGGGTTTTCCATAAGTTGAGGTATTGATTTTACCATTAGATTTTGTGACCAAGACATCTAAGAAGGGAATTAAATTTTCATTTTTCTTTTCATTCGTGAATTTTATCGATTCGTGCTTTGTGCTTAAATACTGCAGGAAACTGTTCCGATTGTTCTTTGTTACTGAGCACAACAAACGTGTCATCAATGTATGAACGATAATATAGTGGTTTGAACGTTAAGTGGTACTGTGTTAGCCATTTTCGTTCAGCAAAGCACATGAAAATGTGCGCCAACGATGGTACGCTGGCTTCTCCCTAAATGGGGGGGCGCCCCCCTTCTTTGACCCGCCCCCTTCGGACCGACTTGCCCCAGCTCACCCCCCCCCTTAAATTTCGGCTCTCCCCCAGCTCATCCCCGCCTTAAATTTTTTCCTGAACCCTTAACGGTAAAATAACTTGATATTAATGATTTTCGTTTCATAATACTACTACGTACCTAAATATACAGAAAAGTGTATATAAAATGTATAATTATATATATTATATACACTTTAATATATATAATTATATATATATGTATGTATAAATTCGAAAATCCCCCCTTGTCGACCATTCCCCCAGCTCGAGCTGGGGGCCCCCCAGCTCATCCCCCTTGATTTTGGAGCTTAGGGAGAAGCCAGGTACGTAACGTGATCCCATCGCCATTCCTTCTATTTGTTGGCAGATATTACGGTTAAGCATAAAATATATGTTTTAAACACAAAGTTCCACGTATCGGCGATAATATAATGGTTTGAAGGGTAAGGGGCATTTGATTTAGTTCTTTTCGTTTATAAAGAGCACATCGTCCCTTCTAAAGAGCATGTCGTCATAACTTTTGATGTCGAATTTAAATTTTTATCGAAATCCATCTACCCTAACACGAGTTATGAGTGACACCGACAGACAAAACATCTGGCAGTATAGCAAACAGATACGGGAGGAGAAACGTAGCATGCAACCAGACTTGGGCTACAATAAACACACTCAATTTTGGGGCTGAGCTGAAATATTGGTGTTTAAAAATTTGACTTTTCAAATTGCTTCTATTTTTCCTCATATATACACGATGCCTGATTCGCCTTTTACGGTACGGAGGAACAGTGTCGGCTCGGGAATTTACCACTTCTCATTAGGAAATCCTTGACAGCAGCAAATTGTCGACGCCGGTATCTCTCGAGAGTCTGAATGCAAAAGCGTTCTTCTTTAGGTAAACCGGCGAACCTGTAAAGGTTTTTGCCGGATACGCCAACTTCGGCGGCGTCCAATAACTATAAACCAGCCCTGCTTAAATTAAACGTCTTGCACCACTTTCGCAATAGCTCGAAAGTTTGCGTAATTTTGGAACATCTTCAGGTGAGCAACAACATATTTCTCGGTCTCTACAGAATGAATCTTTGGCATGCGAGCCAAGCGTTACGAGCCTATACAATGCGGTGACTGTAATACAAAATTGACGCCGCATACCCAGTCGACACAACACAGCTCGGCAGCACGGAAAATCCAATCGACGTATCACCTACGTTAGCATAGGCGCACTAGACGTCACAATCGCCAACTCCTGCCTTCCAACTGTGTCATTACAGTAATAGAAGCTGCGACGAAGCGCTACGTAGAGGCCCGGTGACACCTTGTAGAGTCATGGTTGCCTGTACGATGGTCCCACAATTACTTGATGAGCAATTTCACTGAGTGAACCAGTCGTGCCATGCTCGCTGTACGGATGTTGGGCACAAACAGCCGGTGTGGCGACTCGAAAAACTAGTTAATCGCATCTTTTTTGGCTTCTGTGCAGCAATTTACAACTACAGTACCCGCCAAAAATGACTGTCGCTGGCTCGCGACTCGCTCGACACTCGCTCGCGACTCGCTCGCGACTCGCTCGAAATAAATTTGTTCTAAAAATAGAATTTTCTATTAATTTAAATAGTTGCGAAATCTCGAGCGAGCCACTCGCTCGCGACTTGCTCGAACTCGCTCGCTCGAAATGCGACGGTCATTTTTGGCGAGTACTGTAGTATTCGGGTATTTGTAGCGCATTTGCGTTACTAGAATCAGTACTTTGATCAGACTCTTATCCTGTATCCTGTCAAAAATGTAAAACAACACTAACATAGTCGACGAAGGACGTTGTCCGGAGGTAGGACAAGCCTACATCGATACACTGTTCACCGCTGCACAGAGCTGGATTCATTGGTAATATTAGTACTTGCTGTAGTCGTAGTTACACACTGTTTAACCATAATATCACCCTAATAACTGTGTACGTGTATTTGTTAAGTGTTCGGGGAAGGAACAAGTGTGTTCTTGGTGAAGAATGAGGCGTTTCGCGACCATAATACATGCCACCAAAAGACAGGTTTACTAAACCAAATATTAACACAATAATGGCACACCAAGGGCTATAAAGCGGCAATACAACTACCCATGTGTTTATATTTCTTGCCAAAGTCGGGGTGGAAAAGTCAGGTGTGACAAATTTTGCGTTTTTAACAGTGGGCGGCTATAGATAATATGCATCCAGACATATATCGTCCGACTTTCCTGCAGCTTTGCAAGATTCCAAAAGTATAAGAAATATTAACAATCGCGCACGCTTTAACAAACGAGCCAAATGCTAATGAATACTTTAAAAGTAAACACGTTCACGTACGAGAATTCTAACTTTTACACTGTTATATACTGCTGTAACTACGAATAGTAAGTATTTAGCATTTGTCGTTTCAGCATATGGTAGAAAATTATCAGCGAATTCTGGCCTGTCCACAGCCCTCCGAAAAGTGGGGGGGGGGAAACTTCGGGGGCCCCCATGTTCATTTTCGGGGGAAATTTCAAAGTGGGGGGGATAAATTTTGCTTAAAAATACAAAATATTTCCATATTTTCATGCATTTTTACTACTGTGAATGTACTTTCAAGCTAAAAACAATATTTTAGCGTTATAAATAGTGGTAATTAATGTTTAAAAAACAATTTGCAAACAAAAAACATAAATTTTCAGACATAAAAAATTTTTGGATTTAGTTGAACATGGGGGGTTTCGGCCGAGTGGGGGGGACGGACATGGGGGAAAATCTCACGAACATGGGGGGATTTGGAAAGTGGGGGGGTCCCCCCCACTGTGGACAGGCCAGGAATTGCTGATGTAATATGATAGAGATCTACCATCTTTGCTTTTTTACTAGTAATTCAAACCACATTTGGTGTACAGAATTGAGGACAAAGAAAACTTGGACAATTTTGAAACTTGCGACGTCAGCTAAGTATAATCGCGTTTATAATAATAATAGATCATAAAATAAATATACCGATATAATAAATTTCGCCATGCCATTGCGAAAGTTCGTTTTCGCCCTTATTGGCCAGCTGCTGTTTCAAACCCTGAAGATTGTACCGTCAAAAAACCTACTGGTCCACATACGTGGGTTTGATTTCCCGGAACCAATAATTATCTTGAATACTTGACCACGGTATACCTGCACTCCATGCCCCTGAACGTAATTCACAACTAGCTGATAGCAGCTTAGGGACTTCAATGAGCCCTTCACCAGCTTCGAGGTTACTGCGAAGGCAAAGATGAAAAATGTACGCTAAAACTGCTCAACGGAGGACAACCGACCGGTAGTTTGCGGCAACTTAAACCAAAAGCACTTTTCGGAGATTCAGTTAATTGCAGCGGTGAAGGCTGTAAAGATACAAAAAGTTAATAGATCTAGCAGATCTGATACCATAGTTGGTAAACCTCCATTTACGTTTATCGTCGGCGACGATGGAAGTGTGTTTTCATCTTCTGACGACGAAAGCGACTCTGAATACTTGCCTCAAGATCAAGATAATTCGTTTGGTTCTACAGTTAGTGAAACAGATGCAGTACCAACAGATGTAATAAACAGCTATGATTGCAGCAACTTGGCATACACAACAAAACGTAACTGCGTCGAATCAACGGCCAAGCTAACGTTTGCAGCAAAAACTTCTCAGTAATAAAGGATTGGAATATCAAAATCGCGGCGTCAAAGCCGTTCAAAAAGCTCGTAGCGTACAGCAAGCGAACTGTAAATGCCGATACAACTGCCAAAGCAATAATTTTGACAAGCCTATAAGTCAAACACTATTTCGCAACTTTTGGAATTTGGCTGACGCTGCAAAGCAACACGCTTATGTTGATGAATACTACCTATAATGTAAAGCAGAGGATATATCCATATGGTGACGATTCTCAGCGTCAACTTTCCAGCAAATACGTTGTTAGAATTATGGTAATAATTATTAATAGCATTGAAGTTAGTAATGAACACGCTAGATATTACCGCAAAATTCATTCGTGGAAGCATTTGTAATATTACTGCTGGCAGCCGCTACGTTGGCGAAAGAATGCTAAGGTTAATGAAGACCGTCAATAAACTATTGAGAGTTACACTGCTCATGTCCATGTTTATATGAATTAATTTACTCAGATGCCGAGCCACTATTGTAGAAAGAATTCAAATCATGAATATTTGGAGCCAGTTGCTCGACATAAAGCCATTATGTATATATATAGACTGTACAAGAAATTTCTTTTTATTATAAGTCAGTATCGATCAGTTCGTATATAAAAATCTTGAACCATGACTTCAGAAGCTGCGCTGTTTGCTTTAAATATGAGAAGCACGGACCGTTATATTCGCAAAAGCCACCTCCAGATGTTCAGGACTACAATGACATAAAAGTTTCGGCCAAAGCTGCTATCGACCAGGACATAGCATCATCTAAAAGTGACGATACCAGTCGAGTAGTATGCTTCGATTTGCAATCAGTACTGTATGTGCCAATATCCAAAGTCAAGCACTATGTGTACTATCGCCAGAAATTCTCAACCTATAACATGACTTTGTGCGATTATCGAAACAACATGGGTTACTGTTTTTATTCTACGGAAGTAGAAGAAAATCGCGAAAAATTATAGAAATAGCTACCTGTTCGATCAAATATATCTAAAATCTTCCGCAGGAAGTTAAAAAGCCTGTACTTTGGTTCGACACATGCACCGGGCAAATCAGTAAGTAAGCAAAAAAATCAGTACGTTTCTGCGGCTTTCTTTGCTTTGAGCCGTAAGAATGTCCGATCATGTCGAGATTTCCCAAAGGTTCTTCGAAAGCGGTCATAGTTAATGCTGTGCGATACAATGCACGCGAATATTAAACTAGCCCCTTTTGGAATACAAATCAATTTCCCTACAGACTGTGTAAATGTGCTAAAACTGGCCAGGCTTTCTCTAATGTTCTCAGTAACACAACTGCACCATCGCGATTTTTTCGACTTGCAAACATTTGACGGAAACAATTTGGCCTAAAATCCCATGGCTGAAAACAAAATGTATCAGATTTGAAAAAAAATCGCCTGACGCATTTTGGTACAGCATTGAATACGGCCGGGAATTCAACTTCCAATTATGAGTACTCGGTCGCAAAAAACCTTCAGCCTCCTGCAAGCTTACCCAAGTCGACTTCCTATTTCTACGGCAAAAAAGAAAGACTTGACGGATTTATGCCAAACGCATGCAATACCTGAAGATTACAGGCCACACTTCGAATCATTGCCGGCTGTTAATGACGAAAGATATAAAATCATTGAAGACTATCGAGTCGAGAATGTTGAGTCTTCGGACAGCGACGACGATAACACTCTATTATAAATTTTGCAATAGCAGCCTGGATGTTCCAAAGGCTTAACACTAGGAGTACGTTTATTTTATTATACCATCGCCAACAAGCTTCGTTGTTGGCGATGGACTGTAAAACATACTGTGCCTATCTCACATGTGGCGTGCTAGTGACAAAATTTCGAAAAGGGCCCCTATCTAAACTCAATTAGCTATGTCATCGACTAAATCGGCACTGCGGTAATTTTGCGAATCCTGCTTCGTATCAAATCTAGCTTTGCGTGGCAGCTATGTTTTGTCTTAAAACTAGAGCAGAGGTTGTAGCACTGCACATATTATTGCAGAAATTAACATGCAAAAAACTTTTACTAAATTTTTCTCAGTTATTTACTATTTAAAATAGGCCCTTTGGAATTTTTGCTAGCTGAATGCTAAAGAAACAGACAGCCCCATCGGAGATGACGAGCTTGACGGCGCGGAATGTATTCTGCACACAATAGCGAAGTACCCATATCGGAGGTTGAAATCAAAACAGTGACAAAATCTCTGAAAAATTGAAAAGTAGCAAATGAAGACGGAACTGTACCCGAAGTTTTTAAAGTTGGCGGTTAACCCATAGTTAGCGCTTTACATCAGCTTTTTAGGCGTATATGAAAAGACAATAAAATCCCAGTTGTTTGGAACATGGTTGTATTATGCCTATTATTAAGAAAGGCGAGCTCACTCTGTGCGAAAACTACATAGGCATATCCTTGCTCAATATTGCTATTAAAATCTTGCAAGCTGTCGTTGTGAACAGATTCAAAGTCCACCGAGACAAGTTAATAGACGAAGGTCAGGCCGGGTTCCGTCCAAGCAGAGGTTGTGTTGGTCAAATATCAATCCTGCATCAAATATTAGAACTTCGTCATGACAACCATCAACTGTGACTTTTGTAGATTTTAAGCAGCTTTTAAATCCGTTGACCGTCATGGTCTTTAAAACATAATGAAAGCTGATGGCATTTCGCGACTAAGTATCATCAATGAAATTTACTGTAGCACAATCAGCAAAGTTTGGGCGTGCAACGTCACCTCAGATGGTTTTACTATTCGCATAGGGGTTAGACAAGTATCAATATAATGCGCACTGCTGTTTAGCTATGTTGATTGGGTTCTGGCTATGGTACTAGGTAAGCCAACCAGTGAAATAGTTGTAACAGTCATGACTTTCGTATATCTAACCTGGCATACGCGGACAACATAGGAATCCCAGCACAGTGGGAGGTCCACATGCAAGAAGTCGTCAATCGGCTAACTTACTACGGCAGCTACGGGTTGGATTAACAATAAATGTAAAAAAGATCACGGGTCTTTCATGCTGCTGCGCGCAACCGCATATAAATTTTAATGGTAAAAACTAGTTAACGCCGATTCTTTCTATTACCTAGGTTCAATGGTTACTGGTTGCGGTTCTTCCCGCATTAATATAAGCAACCACATCGCGATCGCGGCCGCAGCTTACAAAGAACCGCTTACCGTTATAAAATATTGGTGGTAATTAATCGTTGGACACCGATACGTCGCCACCAACAACGTCACCTGCCTGAAGACCAATACGCTGTTGCTCGATCGCCATCAGCCGAGGTTCAAAACGCGAAATACCGCTGCCACACGTCTGGTGCACTGTGCCGTCGTGCCGAGCTCGAAAACAAGTGGAGAACGACGTCCATTTCAAGATCATTGTGATAGCTGGGATTGGACATTGTAAACACTTAATTAGTATTATTCGGAATATATTTTTATTTTGTTTTGTAATCTTTTGTTTGGGTTTGCTCTTGCGAGTAAGTAGATAAGTGTTTCTCCTAACAGAAACAAGATCTGATTTTTCGAACTGACCAGTGAGTCTAATAATTTAGTAGGGACTCACTTGTTCGTAACCTCTTTCAGAGAGGATTATGCCTGGTTGTAAATACTGTTTTTGGTAGTGTTGATGTTGTTGATCGTGGTGTTGAAGTTGCTGCTGTTGTTGATGTTGTCGATTTTGTGTGTGATGTTGTTGATAATAACCCAACGAACCGGCTAGAAGTGAGAAATTTAGTTGAAGTAAACGAATTATTTGAAGCAAATGAAATAGTTGAAGCGAGTGAAATAGTTAAAGCGAGCAAAATAAGTGAAGCATGCGAATAAATTTGTGCGAACGGGTCAAGTTAGGCGAGCCAAGAAACCATAAGTGATAGCCAAAATACAGTTGAGGTTGGATCGCAACGGAATATAAGATTTGGATACGGAATATGATGAAGATGTGGTGATTCAAGTAGTGAAAGTGAAGATCAAGAAGACTAATCATGTAAGCTCCTTAAATTATTAGACACCACTTTCCAGAATCAGAACACCACTGGTATTACAGCAGTTATTTTCGCACATCATGTGATAGATCAAATTGAGTTCGAGCATGAATCTGACTTCAATGACGAGAAGCTTAAATCATCATAAAGCATCAAAAATTGCTAGAAGCGCAGTTGCGTTTGTTGAGACACCCTGTAGCTGCAATGCAGGGTGAGTCATCGATAACAAGTTTACCCTCGGACGATCTTGACCAGCAATTAGCAGATGCAATGGAAGGAGCCCTGGTAAGAACCAACACTGAATATGAGTCGGCTGACGATAGTGTTAAGATTGATGAGGTGAAACCCATCTCCAATCCCCCAGCCCGTAGTGAAACAAAGTAGTCGGACGTAGAATCAGTCACTAAAATATATCAGACGCTACCAGTTATACTTAAAGTAGTCTGTTCGATAGCGTTTACTTACCATCCTACTTGTGTGATAAGCGTTGATCTCAACCACTCATGCAATTGTGACTCCGATGAGTGACAAAAGTTCTCGATTAGGAGTTGTAGTCAATTGCGAAGTAGGAGTCGTACTCGAACCTCAAGAATGAATGATTACGTCAGATCAACTAACACATTTACCCGTCGTTTTACAGCTAAAAGTGCGACATTGAAAACCCGATATGACGGCGCCTTAGAATGAAGCTACCCTTTGCTTGTTATACAATGCATATGGCTCCTTCTCATCATATTGTTGCTATTGAATCAGTTATACTAGAATTAAGAGCTGGACTAAGTGAAACCTATGATGTAGACCTAGATATCCGATATTCTTCCAACCTCACGCGCTCATTCTGTAATAATAAAACGCATTTCTACCATGCGGAACCTAATAGAAGGAAACGTTTCGTTACATCAGTAGCAACTGCCGTTGGAGCAGTGTCAGCATTCTTAGGTATGGGTGCGAACATGCATGAGGGATATGCTTGAAGCTACCCTCCACAAGAGCTACATGCATTCTTGTACCACAGCATGCAGGAAGTAGTCGATATGGGAGAACATGTTATATGTTCGGCACACAAAGCAGTAATTTAGGTGAATAAGCTGTTGCTTATCCATATAGTTCGAATTGATATTCGAACGTCTGTGCTAACCATTATGCAACCAATGTTGAGCGGACGTTTGAGCAGATGTTAATTGACGCCGAGCGTAGCAGATGCCCTTATGTTGAGACGCTTATACGACGTGGATCAACGTATTTTTCGCAATCCATTTTGGCCCGTGAACCCATTTTAGCTTACCAGTTTGGCCGTGTTTTACTCGTCAATGTTGATTTGAATACTTTTCGATTCGGATTTATATTGCAGTTACCCTTACCGGGCACGAATGACATACAAACTTATTTCCGCGTAAATAATACTGGTTGAAATGTACCCATAATCCGAACGAATATGAAATTACAGCTGCCTGGGTATGCCTTGGTAACCTAGCCGCTTGTAAACGCCACTCCGGCATTGCATTTTGCGAACCACACGAACTTACAACTGATGAACGCATTCATTGTCTTGACTGGATTATCTCGGGTGATCTAACGTCTGAGTACACTAAATCAAAATATCAAAGTCGTTCACTAGTCGGACCACTTGACAATGGTAACGACGTCTATACTACAATGCAAAGAGTTCAGCCCTGTACATCGGAGGAGAAGCTCGTAATTACTGACGAAAGACATTTAATCCATATCACCCAAGGAACAAAACCAATCTGTGCTCAGACATAGAATTGTGTGACTTAGAATAGATTCCACATGACAGTTGTACACAATTGATCGTAGGATCCCTTATGTTGACTGGCACGATACAGCCCAAAGAAGTGTTGGCTAGAGTTAGCTCTAACATCACCTTAGACCGGTTAACTAACACCCAGTTGAAACCCTAACGTGGAGCACCCAGGAAAACGTCAAGGCAAGTACCTACAAGTCACACAAATAGCCAAAGAACAACTACTCCTAGTTATCGCCCTTCCCGCACTGGAATATAAAGGAGTTTCCCCATATCTAGTTGTTGCCATAGGTATCATTGTGTTAGGCTATGGTACAGTACCCGCCAAAAATGACTGTCGCTCGCTCGCGACTCGCTCGACACTCGCTCGCGACTCGCTCGAGACTCGCTCGCGACTCGCTCGAAATAAATTTGTTCTAAAAATAGAATTTTCTATTAATTTAAATAGTTGCGAAATCTCGAGCGAGCCACTCGCTCGCGACTCGCTCGAGACTCGCTCGCGACTCGCTCGAACTCGCTCGCTCGAAATGCGACGGTCATTTTTGGCGAGTACTGTATCTATACACGTAAATTACCTCCTCATTGTGCGTATTATTTACCCCAATGGTTCCCTGTAGAAATCGCCTTGTCGACCGTCGCACCGACCGCCGCTGGACGATGTCTTCACCGAAAGCGTCCACAACATCGTATACCGCCTAAGCTCACGCAGTGAGCTAGTACACTACTCGTCGAAACACAAGAAAATACTCTACTCCAAGCGCCCCTCCTGACGAAGGAGTGGTTTTTATCAAGGATAGAGAGCTATTCGCCAGCCCTATCCGTCGACTACACAGCAGATCTGGTTCTGGAATTGTAACTAAACGAGTAAATTCATTCAAAGTTACAAATAGAAGATTGTCAACACCACTATCCTAGGGACATGTGTTAATACCCTTACTGATACCGAAACTGATGTCTCTATGTTGTCTCAAGCTACTGCTGCAGGATTGGGATTAGTCCCAGGCGAATCGAATAACAGTCGAATAGTTTCCGCCGCCGAACAAGAACTGTCTATAAATAAAGCCGTAGTAAAAGTGCCTATAACCATTGGAACACTTAATACATCTTGTGAATTTCAAGTCACTAACGACACCCTATACTGACGCCTATTAGGAAAGGACGTTATAGCCCTACTACAACATGTCGTCATTAACTTCAAAGACCGTTGTCTCGATTTATCAAACGGGTTGGAGAATTGCTTCGTACCTTTCGCTAACCGAACCATCCCCTCATCCTCGATTTAGCAATCGCCCTTTATTTAGTATTCACTGGACATCGACTTATCACAGTATTGATAATAATCTTCGCAACTATACCTGTAGCTATTCACGCAGGACAAACAATTGGATATATCAAAATCATTGACAACTCCGAAGTTCACACCCTGTACGACCACAATAATAATCTATTGAATCTCTAACCGCCCAAGCGCGTTAGGCGATGTAATAATTTAGGAGTGACTACCAATAAAGTCGTACAGGTAATTAATTAACAATAGAAGGCTATCGACACTGAATCAACGATCCCAAATTCTTAACGAGATTAACTTATCCAACACTTTTGTGAACCACTTTTAGCTGAAACAACTAAAGGTCGTAATCTCCGAGAACTCTGACGACTTTAGCACCCACCTATTTGATTTAGGTCGGTGCATAAGATTAACACCGGAAACGATCAACCTATCAAACAAGTTCCTTATCGTCTCACTCATTCCTTGAGAGAACCTCTCCGAGAGGAACTAAGCATAATAGAAGCTGGACTAATTATGCCCTTCGATTCCCCTTGAGGATCGCCCATAGTATGAGTAACCAAAACCGACGAAACACTACGACTTTGTGTCGATGTTTCGTAAGTTGAATACAGCCGCCGAACGAGATGTATCCCCGTTACTTCGTATTGACTACATTTAAAGGACACTATATTCACGTTCAGTCCGGATTTATACAAAGGTTTCTGGCAACTAAAGCTTGACCCTAAAACTAAAGAAAAGACCTTCGTTCCACGGACAACGCCAATACAATGCCCTCCCCTTTGGTCTAAATTGTTCTCCTGGAGCTGTCCAAAGGTGTATGTCAATCGTACTTAAAGGTTTAGAGTGGGAACGATGTTTAATCTACATCGATGACATCTTGATCTTTTCCCCTAACTTCGATCAACATCTTGTATATTTGGTCACAGTATTAGATCGATTTCGAAAAGCTAACCTTCAGTTGAAAGATGCCAGTTTGGGCAAAAGCAACTTAAGTATTTAGGACACACCTTTAATTCTGATGTAATGAGACCAGATCCAGAAAACGCCGTCGCAACAGATAATCACAAACGCCCAGAGTCCTTGAAACAATTCCAAAGCTTTTTAGGACCTGCTGAATACTACCATAAATTCATACCGCATTATTCTGAAACATGCGAGCCCTTAACTTCCCTTCACCGGGTGTTAGGAAGCCCTGAACGATATATTCTTGGTCCCTCGAGTGCGCCTGACCCAAACCGTGATGATTCTCCACGACCTGTGAAGCAACCCCATATGATAATGAATCTTTTGACACCTTAATCAAAATAGGTTATACATGTGAAACCCCTGCCGCTGCTGAGATCTGAACATGCGAATGACACTGGAGAAAACGTGTATTTACCACACGTTGACCAATAGTTGGATAATAACTTACTATTTATTACTCCTCGATTTCCATGACAAGGTGAAAAGTTCAGACCTACCCGAGCTAATTTGCAAAAAGAAACTATTCCTCAACAACGTAAAGCTGCTGTTACACTCAAATTGGAATCACATCATTACCGCATCTGTCCAACAACCCAACTTCTGAGCCTACACCTCATCCTACCCATTGATCACCACCCCAAACTCTGTGTCCCGCGTAGACTTATTCCCGATATTCTAAAGCATGAGCACGATACCATGTTTCGAGGCCACCCTCGCCGTGATCTATTTATTAGTAAAGTCAAGCAATTTTACTATTGGGAAAACATAAACAAACATGTCGAAGATTATTTGTGAAAAGATGTGAAATCTGCCAAAAGTCTCGTACCTTACCTCAGAATATCAAAGCAGGCATAGTAGACAGGTTACCAAAATTGTGTTCAGACATACATCCTAGTGCCGAAGTTGACTTTTTATAGTCCCTGAAGGAGGAATATGGCATATTGATGCTGGGTACAAAATATTAGATTTTTAAACATTTCTGAGACCCCAGAAGAGTGTTTAGCTCAATTTTAGGGACACAGAAAAGTATTTAGGCTGCCAAAATAGTATTCAGACACGCACCACAGTGCCGAAATTATCTTCTTCTATACACTGAAGGATGCATATAGCATATTGAAGGTGCCAGGTAATTGGATTTTTAAGCATTTTGAGACCCAAAAAGAGTGCTTCTATTGTATCCGACGGTCGGAGCGTAGGTAAGTACAAGCAATCAAGAGTGTAAAGTGAAGAGATTTATTTAAAAACTAGTATACAGAAATGGATAATCTGCACAATCGGTACCCACGGTACAGTTATTACCGCCGCGGGGCAGCAGAATGTACACACGAACACACACATAGCTGTAACATTCGAGAAACGTATAAACAAATTGACATTTCCGGAATATTCTTCAGTCAGTGTTGTAAAAAAACGTCAGCACGGACACAATGTTTTCGTAGAATAATCTGGAAACGTCATCGCCACGACACCTCCTTACTCAGCCTAAGGCTCCCAGTGAGGCGAAAAGTGCCTCTGTTGCTTGAGGGCACGACTGAATCTTCTTGGATTTGGTGGACCATACACGGGTGTCACAGGTGCTGCTGCTGGTGGTGGTTCCATCGGAGGGACTTCGGGAGCTTCAGGAGTGTCACCGGTTCCTTTCCAACGTCGTTGTGGGACAATGGGTATTCTGGGTTCAGATCAGTATTCCGGAGTTCTCGTCATCTTCGATCGTGACGTAGCCCGGTTGGAGTTTTTCCAAGTGTCGTCGCCAGGTTAGGCCAGAGAGTAACCTTTATATTAAAGGTGCGGGATCCTTTTCGCTTCTTGACGACGGATGCGACCCACCGGGGGTTATAGTACAGCACATAGATAGGATCTTCAACTTGAAATGTTCGGATGATCGTTGAGACTTTATCTCGCTGAGATTTGAGATTTTGTAGCATCTATGGCTTGGTTGTTTTGGGCGAGATGTGTCGGAGAAGGAACTATGGTATCGATGTTCAAAGCTGTTTAAACTTGAGGCGTTCGCTCTTAGAGTATCCGTGGGAAATCGGGGTCCGCCGGTTTACATCAGGAACTCCAGTAGGTTTTTCTTCGGGGAGAGCTGTGACTTCCTCATAGTGTGTTTAAAGGTTTGGATAAGGCGTTCCGCTGCTCCGTTAGTCGCAGGATGATAAGGGGTACCCGTAAGATGAACGATCACTGTTTAGAGCCAAGCGTCGACGTCTTTTTGAGCCCAACTTGATATGACTGTAGGCGTCAGCCAAATCGATCTTTTATGAAGCAATATCCACCTCTAACCGTACAAACAGGTACAATCTTGTTCATCGATTTTCTTCGCTGAGGTTTGATCTTGAAGTTTCTTACGGCAGACGGCTTCTAGGTGCCCTTGATGTTGCAGTAGTTGCAGGAAGTGTCGATGAACCGGCACTCATTAGCCGTGTGGTCCTTCTTTCGCATGAGTTCCTCCAAAATGGATAACGGATGACGGTGCGGTTAAAATCGCACCGTCATCCGTTATCCATTTTGGAGGAACTCATTTTGGAGGACTGTTGCGGGTTAACCGCACAGGAAGAGTCACTTCAAACACGTATTCTAACCTTCTCTTATCCAGACAATACGGTTTTCTTGACAAGTACTAGGGAGTGCCATAATAGTTAAATTGACTTGGTTATCATACTTCGTTGGCGATGCCATCCTTTATTGCTTCGGTAAGGTCTTTCTGTAGCGCAGTGGGCACTGGTCGAGCTATGCGGAATATCGCCTCGGAGTTCGTTTCAATTGCACCTCCAGTTCCACGTCTTCCAAAAACCCAAGTTGAGGTTACCAGAGATTATGGTAATGATCGCAAAGTTTTTGCTATTCCTGACGAAGTCCGGGATCTTCCTTGAGGTGGGTGAAAACAGCATGGCAGGATTCGGTAAGGTACCGGTCGACAGAAATTCCCAGTTATTAAATGGCGGATCGGCCCAGGAGACTGAGGTCAGGTACATAGGGGTCGATGAATTCGACCGTTAGAATTCAAGAGAAAAGCAGCCAAAACACTTCTATGAACGTACCAACTAAATGTATGTCACGACTTCTTGCTAAAATAAACAGCGTAGACAGCTTGTTTACGGTTGGAGATCCCACCTATTCCTATTGTTGCTTGGTCAGGAAGTTATACGAGGATGCGGTATCCAATTCCATGATGCAAGTTTTTCCACAGATTACGAGAAGTACCTTCATCTTCGACACAAAGTCTTGAGATGATCTAACCGTGCAAACAGGTACAATCTTGTTCATCGATTTTCTTCGTTGAGGTTTGATCTTGAAGTTTTTTACGGCAGAAGGCTTATAGGTGCCCTTGATGTTGCAGTAGTTGCAGGAAGTGTCGATGAACCGGCATCCATTAGCCGTGTGGTCCTTCTTTCAACAACGGTAGCAGTTCTGTTTCGGAGCTGGCAAGTCGTCGTTTGTCTTTTTGTTGGTCGCCTTGGGCGGAGAAACCTGCTTTCTGACCTTGTTAACCGGTCTGGAAGCCATCCCATCCGCTGGTTCCTTAGCTACTCTGGCAGAGTCTTCCGTATCGACGGCGATTGAAATCGCTTTGGCGACATACAGTTCGTCGTCGTTTACCGTGAAGAGAGCTATTAGCACTGCTTCATTGTTGACGGAGCAGCTGAATCTGGTCCAGAATGCTTCGTCTTGTGGGTCTTTGATAGACAGGAAATAGTAACGTCGCAGCCTCTTGGTGGATACGGGCGGCGAGTTGTTGGAAGGTTTCACCAGGTTTGCGTTTCATGTCGCTCCAGACCTGAATCGTTTCCGGACCGTGAAGCCCTTGGGATTAAATTGGTCCATTATGAAGGTGACAATTTCGTCCATGGTGAAATCGTTGATGTCTTTTGGCGGTGACTGTTGACTAACTAGGTTAGCCAACAGTTTGTAGGTGGTGATGGACTGACTTGTCAGGAAAACTTGAGGCTTCTTGGCGTCTGGAACAGAGTTGGCTCCAACATAAGTGTAGAACCAGGAGTAGTAGTCGATCCGCAGCTCAGAACTTGAATCGAATGGAGAGAACGTTGGAGTTACCGTGGCCGGGGTGACAGTCTTCAGGCTTGATGTGGTGGTAATACGCTGGAGTACCTGCAGAAATCGGTCTTCCATCAGTTGTTGCTGTTGTTCAAATTGCTTGTTGTTGATCTTCCTTTCGCTGTTGTTCCATCCGTTGTTGATTTTCTTTTCGTTACGATTCATTGCTGCCATCTGCTGCTGTTACATCTGGAGTTGTTGACTCATCAGCTCGACCAACTTGCTAAGTTCCACCATGATTGACGATGATCTTTTTCAATCCGGAGAAGTTCGGGGTCTTGGTCAGAATCTTACTCAGTGCGCCACTTGATGCTTGTTGTATCCTAGGGTCGCGGCAGAGGTAAGCACATGGAGACGAGAGTAAAGTAAAGAGATTTATTTGGAAACAAGTAAAAAGCGAAACAAGTAAAGCGGAGATACACAATCTACATCATCAGTACCCACGATACATTGATTACAGTTGCGGAGGAGCAATATATATACTCGAACACACATAGCTACAACATTCGAGAAATATATAAATAAATTGAAATTTCTAGACTGGTTTTTAGTCAGTGTTGTAAACAACGTCAGCAAGGAGGTTTCGAAAAAAATTAATTCTTTACTAGAGCAGGGACACAATGTTTTCGCTAAATTATATGGAAACGTAATCGCCATGACAGTTTCGCTCACTTTGAGAGACATAGAATAGTACTTAGGCTGCCCAAATTGTGCTCACAGAGTCACCCTAATGCCGAATTTATCTTCTTATATTCACTAATGGAGGTATATTGCGTATTGGCGATACTAGCTAGGAAATATTTAAGTTTTAAGCATTTTTGACCTCCCGAAGAGTGTTTAGCTTAATTTTAGGAACATAAAATGGTTGTACGTAAGCTGCCCAAATGGTGTTCAGGCAAACGCCCTAGTGCCGAAGTTAACTTCATATATTCACTGAAAGAGGCATATAGAATATTAGCATATTGGGGTGCTAGGTACGAAATCATAATACAAGATAGTATTCATATTGCCAGATTATGTGCAAATATCACATGATACATAGCTTGCCCACGGAGGGGGTATATAGGTATTTTGGCCTCCCCAGCTATTTTTTGCTTCCCCAGTTCGACCCGCCATTATTTTCTTGCATAACTAAAAAATTGGAAATTTTACTCTGCGAGGCAAATATACGTCAGCTTTAATTTTTCTTTGCGAGGCAAATATATGCCACCTTTTCCTTATGGAACCAAAAAATTTCTAAATTTTTGCCCTGCTAGGCTAAAGAACAGTATAATTGCCCTCAATCTATAGTTT
The DNA here is from genome assembly GCA_030248225.1 of Trileptium ribeirensis. Taxonomy (NCBI): domain Eukaryota; kingdom Metazoa; phylum Nematoda; class Enoplea; order Enoplida; family Thoracostomopsidae; genus Trileptium; species Trileptium ribeirensis. The sequence goes on from JASANE010002126.1 coordinate 53,594, forward strand.
ATATACGTTATTAATGTATATTTACAATGAATCGGCCATATATACCATTTTCGCGTTTTTCAGTCTCCCAGTTCGACAAGGGAGGAAGCCGAATTTTTGCTCCCCCCCCGTTCGGTTTCCCTTAGGTAATTTAGAGGCAGTGTGGGAAACCCAGGTACCATTTTCAAAATAAAACTAGTCTGTCAATTTTTTAGATATGTCCATAAATTTTTCCTTCAGGGTGTGCAAAACATTGCTCATGCCGTCTCGAATAGAATATTTAAATTTCGGCGTAAATAGCGAAAAATATAAAAGCAAACGTCATATATCACAAACTTAGGCTGACTGTAAAAAACTAGACGTATTGCATGTACGGTAACATCAAAAATTGTATTAATATATTAGAATTGAAATTTTTTATATCTAACATTTCTATACCAATGTTTCAAGCAACGCCATTTATTTAATGAATAAAAAATTCTTTTCACTAAATGGAAGCAGAAAAAACAGATTAGGGCTTAGAAATATTTAAGGCAATATCAAAATATCATAATATAACATTTTTAAAGTAAAAATAGTCTGTTACTTTTCAAGTTATATCTATAATTTTTTTCTGCCGTATCTACGAGACCGTTGCCCAGGTCGCCTCGGATGGGATTTTTAAATTTCATCCATCACAAGATATGCTGGATTAAAAATAAAAAGAACCTGAAAAACCCAAATTTGGCAAAAAGCATGATAGACAGAATTTAATATGGAAAAATACAGCCACATGTTCATCAACGCGGCAATAACTGTTTTGATTTGACTCTCAAAATGCTGAATTATATGTGGACACGTGTTGTTAAAACGATAATCCAAAAATAAAAAATTACATACATGTCGAAAAAAATCTTGGCCTACTTTTGATCGTTTTTTAGCCCATAACTCGAGATAAAGTCAAGATATCTTAGATCTGTCAAGTTTCGTACTCTATTACTGTCTCGAGACACGTCGGATTTTTAAACGCTAAAATGAAATTAATAATACGCTATGGCGCTACGGGAAAAAGGAAAAACGAAAATACAATGAACAATTTTAAAAATGGACCCATTTCGGGTAGCTAAGTAGCTGATAACCGGATCCGGCCAAGTGAGGTACCGTTTGACGTCTTGGCCCAGGTAAGTCCATATCAACTAACATAAGTTCCCTAAAACCACTTCGTGGAAAACTATGGTCCAAAAATTTCCTAACAAAAATCATTAGATGACATCACGATATAATAGTGTCTTCTCGAGAATCCCCTAAACAGGGTTGCGACTTCTCTCTGGGAAGCCGCAAAAAAGTAGTGCAATGGAATCCTCTTGCATCGTATAATTTTTTAGCCAAGAGACTATGACAACATTACTATTTTATAAAAGATACCAAATGTATTAATTCACACATGAAACCACTGTACGAAATACCGCGTCGTTCAGGACCCAGCGCGCATATAATACGCCCTTGTCCTCACCACGCTGTCCAAGTGTACCTACTCTTAAAAATGATATGCGCTTACTCGAACGACAAAAGCGAGTATTCGTTTCGGACGTAGTATTCTTTAACATGTTGTACTTTTGCAAGTCTAGTTAATGCCACGAAAAGTAAATCAAATCGCTCATATTGCATGGCACCGATAATAACCAATCTACACAACCACTTCTGGTGTGGCGAGATATATTGTTTGTAAAAAAATTTGAAACATGTGGTTGACTATAGTTAATAATTTTAGTCAAATATGGCAAAAAATTTACCGTTAGCCGCCAGGAAATATTGGTTAAACTCGTCTGAAACATGAATTTTTCACCCTCCTTGCTAGGCAATGATCAACATTTTGGTGCAAATACATTCATCTTTAGTTATATGACACGTCGCCATTTCAAGTGGTTAGTTAGTTACGTACAGTATAAAGACTGCAGCAACAATTTAATAAATAATAATAATGATATTATAAATTTTCTTCTTGTTCAACCTTCTATATTTTAATAAGAATATTTACCCGCATGGTCGAACATAATATCCTTCGTCGATATTGTGAAACACAGGAAAAGGTTTGACCGCGCAGCCTAGTGGTTTTGTCACGACATAAGGGTGTGCTATATGTGACAGAGAGAGCTCTACACGAGAGAATCGTCCGATATCCTTCGAATGTATACCTGTGAATGCCAAAAGAATATGATTTAATACGGGGATCCATTTTACGTATGTACATATAATGATGGTGTGCAAAAATCATACCAAAAACAAAAAGAAATGTGTGCATCTTCCAAAAACTCTAATTCACGACTGTTTTGCTGGAAATGGCAAAATGTGTCGGTTTTGTAACCATAACTCGGCTCAACCCCAAAATATGGACGACGAAGTGCCGCATCAACACTGGCTAAGGACGCGTCGAGTGGTACCAAATTTAACATTATCAGACAATATCGATGAAAAGTTAGTGATTGATGGAAAAAAGAAAAACCGAAATCTAATAACTAATTTATGAAATCGGTGGTTTTACGATATCTCAGGACCCGGTGACCGGATCCGTCGTAATAGACAAAGTTTGACTCCTTGGCTCGAGACATATCGATTGGTATCAAAATCACACATGTAAACCTACTTACTAGTTAACTGAGTAAAAACATATTTCAAAACCTTCCTGAGAGCTACAACACTTTATATAATATAATGTCCTCCGGAAGCCTTGTCGAACTAGGGGTACGTGGCTTCCCTCCGAGAGGCCCCAATAAAATATTTTTTTAATAAAAAGCGGTCCAAGATTATGCAAGGAGTATAAATTTGATCCAAGAAGATGGAAGATGTCTCAAAGAGTGGTCCAACAGCATGGGTGTGGTATATGTTGGTGGTCCATGAGCCTGGGGTATGAATTTAGTGGTCCATGAACATGGGCGGGTTACAAGTCGGTTATCCAACAACAAAGGGGTGAAAACCTGGTGGACCATAAAAATGAGTGGAGTAGTCATGTTTATGACCCACCGAATTGGTCATAAACTTAAGAAGGGGTATTGGCGAAAGCGACCGCAGCGAACTGCGAGGGACAGTAAGATAAAGCTGAAGAGTGTCACACTCTTCAGTATAGTCGATCATCGACTCATGATATGGCGAAATGTCTTAGGGTCAGCATCTGGCCTGTCCACAGTGGGGGATGGGGATCCCGAACTTTCCAAATCCCCATGTCCGCCCCCCACTCGACCGAAACCCTTATATTCAACTAAATCCAAAAAGTTTTATGTATCAAAATTTGTATTTTGTATGCAAAATGTTTTTAAACATTAATTACCACTATTTATAATGCTAAAACATCGTTTTGTGGATTGAAAATATATGCACGACAGTAAAAGTACATGAAAATATGGCAATCTTTAGTATTTTAAGAAAATTTTATCACACCCTCGACTTTAAAATTTCCCCAGAGAATGAACATGGAGGACCCCCGAATTTTCTGTCACTTTTCGGAGGGCTGTGTACAGGCCAGGGTATAATCGGCATTTCTCGCCTTCGTATTTAGGCTGTCTCCATCAGACTGGATTATGATTAAGCTTTAAACAAGCCTTAAAATCTCTTAAGACGCCAAAAACTATGGTGGACATCCTGACTTCGTGAAAACTGGAACCATTTCACCAGGGCCTGGGCTTCTGAAGCAACCATGACTCCCTACAGCAAATTTAATCATTTCTACGTTGATCACATTACAACATGCGCTTTCGGTATATTTGATCGAAATTGCATAATCAAAACCCACAATTCATCGACCTGGTGATAAGACAAGGTACTAGTTAACGAAAGTAGTGGTGTCGTAGCCGCAAAGAACCAGTTTGTGTAATAGGTATAAATGCTAATCATAAAAACATTGCATATTGTAGGGCCATTCTAAAAGCCGAGAAATACTTAGGGAGGTTCCAAGTGAACCACATCAGCGCTGCAGGAGAGGTTTGGTAGACGTAGGGTATTCAAGTACGGACTCCATATGGTCAGTCAAATTCCAAAACATTTTTATTGAAATGAAGCGAGCGAAGCGAACGGAATTTCCACTGAGGCGCAAAAGGGAAAAATCGTGAAAATTTAATTTTGTCTGTTGGTATCATTTATAATTCATTTTCGGATTGCGGATTTCGACAAATCTTTTTTGTTCGATCGCAAAAGTGACGACGGCGTGCAATTAATTTGAACGCGAAGAGCTCAGACCCTATCTTCGGGGTCAAAATGGCAAAAAGTTTTTAAGTGTTCTTTGTCAAATCTGGTCATACGGGTACCAGTGTTCTGCGGCCCATATCTCGCGACACACGTTTCGCATCATCGAGATCTGCAACTTCGCTGACTACGATTTTTCATGGAACCACTCCCTGCGTCGCTATGGGCTCGAATATAGTTCATCGACCCCCTGCCAGAAATAGCGATTTCGTGGTGTTATTGATTGCTTTTACCTTACAAAGAGTGTCTATTAGATCAAGCACGCAGGATACGATGTTTTTATATAAACGCCAACTTGAGTATATTAAATCTTTTCATTTAACGGTCGACGTACTAGATTTCTAAAATGAAGTGCGTTTTCATTATTGCCTGACTATGTATTGCGCGCAGGGCATCAACAATTGTCTATATGTATTTCTGAAAGGTGAATACAATGATTTGGTTATGTTGAGTACAGCGTGCATATATCCAGCCTTTTCAAGGGTTTTCAATGAGTTAGGATCACTGAAACCGATTTCTATAATATAACCAGTCTTCTGTTATTTAGTTTCGTATTGTCGCACAGATCTTCAAGAATTGTCTATATAGATTTTCGGTATGCTGAATACTATGATTTGGTTATCTAGAGTCAGGCTACATATTTCATGCCTTTTCAGTGGGTCTAGAGTCGATTAACCCGATTTACAGAACATAGTCTGTCTTCAGGTATTTGGTTACGTATTGTGTACAGGGCATCAAGTATTGTCTATATAGGTTTCCCTTTCCGGTAGGATGAATACGATGGATTGGTTATCCAGAGATTTTCGATGCATTTAGGGTGGACGAAGATTTTGGATTTTCAATGGATTGGATAATAAAACCCTAGTTCAAGAGGTTTTAGAGAAGTATATACATCAATCATAGCCTGCTACAGGTGATTAAACAAAATAACTTGAAAATGAAGGCACGCTTCCTCCGTTCACACTCGCTCGCGAGATACTAGTCTAGAATATGCATTAAAAGTTACGGTAAAAATGCCAACTTATAGATATGTAGATCGACTTAAACATGCTCACTCTGAATGCTAAAGCTATAACCAAATGGCGACTACTTCGAAGCGAGCTTCTAACAATCCGCATGCAAATTGGCAAGGTAACGTAACAAAGTGATATATACTCCAATCTCAGGACCTCAGCGCACAGAAGTATTTGAGCACTACTAATTTAAGGCGCAGCAAACACATACAAATCGTAGTCATATATTATTAAGTATACTTGAATTCTGAGGAAGTGAAACAAGCGAACAGAAGAATTCTTATTACCCGTGACTGTGGTGAAATTTGACAATGCCCGATGGTTTTTCGGGTGACACGCAACACACTAACTTGTCTGTACGCATTGATTCGCGTGGTAGCTCACTGGAAAGCTTGGAATATCTATTTGAGCTCTTTAGTTAAGCGCGAAGCCCGGTTCCAACATCTCATCCCCCACCCCAAAAAAGCAAACCAAAGCAAAAAACCTCGGGTTGAATTTCGATAGGCAAATCACGTTATTTTTTGTAAATCGACCACCGATGTGGATATTTGAGTCAAATTGGGCTCATTTTCTAATTCTCTATTATTACATTACTACGCAATTATCGTAGGATGTAGGATTTGGGTGAAAACTAGTTCTGAAATGGGCCCATGAGACGCAAAATACACGAAAAATGGTGATGCCTCAGCAACCATTAGAGTATATGCGTGTTGTTGGTTTCATTTTTAGAGTAATTTATCATAGGTGTATCTGCAAAAATAGGTGCTATTGACAATGTTTAAGCGGTATTGGGTCAAAACGGGTTTATCAATGCCCTAGTAGGACCCAAAATAAACGAAAGCGGTAATATCTGCGCAACTGCTTGCGATACTTGAGTGTTTTTGGTTTTATTTTGTAGAGCAACCCATTCTCTGTGTAACTGCAAATGAGTGCTACTATTTTCATTATTTACGCTGCAGGGGTTCAGGATTCAAGAGGTCTTAGTGTGGTATATTCATCAAATACAGCTTGTTACAGCATTAAACAAAATAGTAACTTAACTAGTCGGTAGTGGAACTACATTTGTGAGAAGGAGCTTGGGCTGTGGCATTACGAATGTACTCAATTTTATGTTCTTGTAACTACATTGCATAGGGCATAGGGCTTTATCATTGGTAAAAATATTATATTTGAATGCTTCGACCCAAAAAACCTATAATGGTTTGATCGAAACGATTCTATTTCAATAAATAACACAAATATTGCAAAATTCTCTATTTTAGCCACATAGGCTTAACTAATTAGCTAATTACTAATTAACCACTCAAAATTTTTTAATCCCAAATATCAGGTGCACACGCTGACATGATAGGCTTTCAACAAAAAAGTGTTTTAAAATCGGTTCAGTGGTTCTTGAAATCCGTCGGACCGAACTAAGAACGGACGGACATCGACCTTTTTACTCCCAGACAGAAAATAAAAACGCTTCGCTCGGCTTCGCCTCGCTCCGCTCAAAAATGAAACCACACTCGCTCCGTTTCACCCTCGCTTGAGAGATACTAGTTTAACACTCAATGTAGCTGTATATATCTCTAATCCACATAATCAATACTCTGAATTCACCATCTTGGTTATATGCAAACAGTTCTTTACATTATTACACCACATAAAACAAGTTTTAGTAAAACGTAACCGTTTTATTACAATTGAGCCGACAAATATGCATTGTTCAAAAATACAGATACAGTTGAATACAGTCAGACTGCATGAGTGTGCGCAGAGAACGCACAAAAGGAACTAGGTTAGTGTAAAAACGCATTACCACCTTAGCGTAAGATCAAAATAAGCGTACCAGCAGCATTTACTAGATGAAGACCGGAGAAAGATCCTTGATCCGTCTCCACAACCCAGTAATCTTTGCTGCGACCTACTGAACGGATTTTCACCGGACCAACAACTTTACCCTGTCGTGAAATCGTTCGACGATTGAATAAATGCCGAAGGCGGTCTTCGTCAACAAATCCGTCACGGTGCGACATAAGCCCACACTCGACCTATAACATATTAAAAAATACAGCTTTTAAATAAAGTACAAAAACAGCGCTCGAGCCTGTAGAAATACAAATCAGAGAGTTGTTGTATTACCTACCATCTAAATCGATATTGCCAATAAAGGTTATGTCACAAAACGCCTCGATTAACCTATATAAAGTTGCTCGCAGGCTAGACCTAACTTAGTTGGTACAATCTGCCTCGTAAAAGAATTCACTTGTCAAGAATTAAACTAATTGAGAGCATTTTATAAATAGTGCAATCACAGGCAATTAAAAACATTCTAACCATCCACGTATAACACAATTGATAAATGCCAATATTTGTCCAGTTATGGTGGGAAAATTTACTATTTTAGCTCCTTGCAGCGTCCCGCATCACGGGCATCAGCATGCATAATGTATATATACTACATAAGTTAATAATTTATATTTATATATTCAGTAAGCATTTAATAATATTAAAAATAATTATTACACATATTAGAATTACTTTTGGAGAGAAAATTTGGGAACAGCGTGGGTTTTGGGGAGATTACAGCTGAGAGGATTAACCTGGCAGGAAAATTGAGACAAGTCGTTGCGAAAATCGACCATTTTGCGGACTATGGTCTAGATCTTTTCTTTTGCTTGGTTGTGTTGGAACGTGATCAGTGTATATATATTAAGTACGTTTGGACCACAGATAAAAAAATGTGGAAAATTTCGATCTAAATTTTTAATCGAAATTATGGTTCCTGTAAGGTTTTTGCCCTTGGCCGGAACCGTAACCGAAACACGATTTTCGCAGGAACCGGAATTCCGGTTACTCCTTTGACTTCATACGCGTTCGCACTCAATGTGCATGCGTTGTTCCATGGCGCACATCTCTCACCATCGGTATCCAACGTTTTCTATCAGTAGCAATTTCATGAGAATCACCTAACCACCGCGTCCAATTTTGAACGATGAGTTGTGGCGGCCGAACGTATCGTTCTAAGGCTTTGGTTATGGCCCTAGACCATGTTTTGACAACGCTACCCAAATGGCGCTTCCAAACACGTAGAGGTGTTGCAAAGGGGCTCAGCGAGGCATGCGTTCTACGCCCATCCGTATTACGTGCCGCAGCCAACGTAGTTGTACCATAATGACAATCTTCAAGGTTTTCGTTTCCATGAAGCGCAGACGAACTTCGGAATTTGAGAAATAGTCAGAGTAGCGAATGTTCAAACACCTGCGCATGCAGCGGCGCTCAAAAACCATTAAAGCATGAAGATCTTTGGCAAGCGTTTGCCACGATTCGCACCCGTATAGAAGAACAAATATAACACAAGAGTTATATACGCGTGATTTACATTTGATAGAAATATCTTTCCCTTGAAAACCCGCATGACAAGATTTTTGAAGAAAGCTTTGTCAATTATACAACGTATGTCAGGTGTAGCAGAGCCTCTACCCGTGACACTGCTGCCAAGACAGCAAAGGGAATCAACAATTTCGAGTTCGTCATTATCTAACCTTATGTCTGGCGGATTCTGCACACAACAAGTTAAAAGTTTCGTTTTCGACGCGTTAATTTTGAGCCCAATGGCTGAAGCTTCATCGATTATACGATTCAACATATTTTATAGATCAAAATCGTTATTCGCGATTAAGCGTTCGCGAATGCCAGGTCATAAATGGGTCGATTATTCGTTCCGAGATGGACGCCGCCCGGAAGGCCGTCAATAGCAGTCTCCAGGATCCAACAGATGACAAAGTTAAATAGTGCAGGGGACAAAACAAACCCCTGTCTGACGCTAGTTGTGATAGCAAATTCGTCAGATGCACAACCATAGACGTGAACCTTACTGGTCGTACGACGATACAGTTCACGAACGAGATTTGACAGGGACAGAATATTCTATTTCGAGCATCTCAATAATAACAGATCTATCAACCGAATCGAAAGCGGCGCTGAAATCGAGGAAGCAACATAGGTCGGGCATCTAAATTCATGTGTGGTCTCGAGTATCGTGCGTAAAGTAAAAATTTGGTCCGCGCTGCTACGGTTTGTACGGAAGCCGGCCTGTGATTCACGTACTAAGGGATCCAGACGTCCCTTCAAACGGTACAGCAATAGGCGCTCCAGAATTTTAAACACAATTTTAAGGATCGATATGCCACAATAGTTAGAGCCGACGGATTTGTCGCCCTCTTTGAAGAGTGGTAACACCAACGCACATTGCCACGTCGACGGGATTTTTTCGCATGACCATATCCTACACAAAACTTCGCGTAGCGATCGAAGTAGTTCATCATCCGCTGATTTCCTTATTTCAGACGGCAGACCCGATTCAGCCGGTGCTTTATTGCTAGCTGTCTGGTTTATATCTAGCTTAATTTCGTTTATGGATGGGGGCCCTCGGCTTAGTTTTCAACATACCCGTCGAATGCAACATCAAGGCGCACTACCGGCACCGGTCTGTTTAACAGGCGTTCGAAATGGCCCTTCCAGAAATCGACAGGCTCGGAAATTTCCGTGACGTCGTTACCATTAATGTCTTTACCGATTTCAGCGACACAAAATCTATTACCTGAACGTATAACCTGAAAGAGTTTACGTAGATCACCACGATTGTCATATAGGTTTTTATCGTTCGCAATAGATGCCCTGTAGTTTTATTTAATTTGGGGCCGGTAAGAGCCCGTTGTGCCCACCTTGGGTACAGTACCCCCGTGAAATTTGTGAAAATTTATCCCGATGCGCATGTTACCCATTGTTGTGTTCTCCTCAACAAACCCGATGCAAAAATACAATTCTCTGATCTTTCAAAGATAACTTCAGCCAGCTGGAGGCTACTGAAACCGTTGGTTTTCTTGCCGGAAATCTGGATGGGAACGTCTGAGACCCGGTTTCCCATTCTTGGTTTAAACTTTATAATATTAACTATCAAAATGATCCGATGGAAGATGCAAGTCCGTACCTCGATTATCCCATGTGTAAGGAAATAAGAGCCCTTCTAGTATCCCACGACTCTGTTTGTTTTTATCCGTTTTGTTTGCGTAGACGGCTGCCTACATATATTTAAAAATATATGCTTATATGTCTGTCCACGACTACACACATATAAGTTAATATAAAATATTAAAGTATAGATTACTAATTTATTAAGTAAATATATTTTGTTAACTTGCAAGTTTAGTATTTAAACTATAGATATTAATATTTTAATTAAGTATAGAATAAAGTAGTATAATTTAAATATATATATATATATATATATGAATAGATTTATATATCTGCCCGATATATTTATAAATTTAATATAAAAAGTATAATTACCTACTTTATTTATAAATAATATAATTATAGACTGTTTACTCAATATATAAACTGTCTTAATATTAAATTTATAAATATACTACTACGATATTTACTTAATATATAAATATTATATATATGGCTTATTTAGAGCTTATTTATTAAACTAAAATAGCCTATAGTTAGTATTTAATTTATATATTAATTGAATATTTAGTATTAAAACTAATATATTACATAAATTAGAATTACTTTTGGGAAAAACTTGGAAACAGCTTGATTTTGGGGGCGGGGGGAATGTTGTTGAAAGCTGAGGGTATTACGCTGTCTGGAAAATTGAGGCAAATCGTCACGAAAATCGACGATTTTGCTAACTATGGTCTGGGACCCGAGATAGGTTGCCAAAAATTGGGTCCCACAAGACACACTCATTAAAATTAACGAGCGTTTTAATTACTTTAATGCCAAAGGAATTTTCTTTGGTTTGGGGCCGCCACCAGTTTACGGTAGCAGTCCCAAATTAAAATTTTATTGGCTAAATTAAGGAAAGACCCATACCCGGTCTTGATTAAACTGTCTCCAATCGGTCGGAAACTGAAAATTGAAAAATTTGCAATCAGGGTTAGACGTCTCGACTAAGTTTGACGAATCAGTTAGACATCGGCAGCGCGGAGTTCAGGCAACTTTACTGTCCGGCTCCGACGCTGTCTTAAGTTTCATCGTATTAATTTTTGTTCTTCGTTTTTTGTTTTCGTTTGGATGGTCGCATATAGACGGTGGCTGAATGATGATGGTAACGGGAAGAGCTTATTTATATATAATAACTATTGCTCAAGGATAAGGTTTCTGTATATAATAACTATTGTTCAGGATTCCTGGAGTCTAGGGTTTAATTTCAAACCGGTAAGAACCCGCCGTGGTGAAATTTGTGAAAATTTTCCCGATGCGCACGTCACCCAACGTTGTATTTTCCTTACCAAACCCGATGCAAAAATACAATTCTCTGGTTTTTCAAAAATAACTTCAGCCAATTGGAGGCTACTGAAACCTTTGGTTTTCTTGCCGGAAATCTGGATAGGAACGTTTGAGACACGGTTTCCCATTCTTGGTTTAAACCTTATAATATTAAGTGTTAAAATGATCGGCTGGAGGATCCAAGTTCGTACTTCGATTATCCCCTGGGTAAGGGAATGAGAGCCATTTACGTGTCCTTGTTTGTTTTTCTCCGTTTTGTTTGCGTAGACGGCTGCCCACATATATTTAAAATATATGCTTATATGTCTGTCCACGACTATATATAATAAGTCGATTTGAGAGCTAGGACGTTGCATTTGAGCCTACCAAGGTTGAATAAAAAATTTTAATAAGAAAATATTTAAACCGATCACGTACTGATCCTTGCTACTATTTCGATTTTAAAGAATTTTCGTAGGATTTGCTCACGATTTATGCATGTATATATACACTTTGTGATTGTATGCCGTATACCCTGACAGTCGTCAAAAATCTAACCAAAATTAATTAGATTAAACTATTCATATGGAACCTTGAGCGTGAAAGAATTCAACCGGGTCCATGAGTCTGTTGACTCGGATGTGGCACGCTTCAACGCAGAGCTTGAAATGCGAACTATTGTTTAAATTATTTTGAAATTTAGCTTTATTATAGCAGTTAGTTTCTTTTCCTCGTTTTTTAGTTTTGCCAGTGCACCTCAGCTGTATCGGAGTCCCTAAGCACCGCTACGCCGTTCATGCAACTGCAATATTAAATTTACAAGTTTTGGCGAAACCTGGCACTTTCGAGGCAGTTTGGGAAACCCAGACTATCCAACAAGGTTGAAATAGTAGAGGGGCTGCTGAGCAAAACATTGCTAATACCAACATGATAATTTAAGAAAACCGAGAAATTACGGCTCGGTAGCTCAAGTCTGCATAGAACTGACTCGAGCAACAAGTCTTTGAACAAATTACTTCACTTCAGCATCATATGATATACCATGTTCTAAATGGTGATTTTGTATTTGGGTCATTTGGGTAGTCAAGCAGCAAGCATCACTGCAAGTTGTTTTGTGACGTGTGTACGTATACGATGACCGTGTATATTTTATGTGTGAAACCTGTAAATGTTATGCATACTTAATAATATTTTGTTGAAAAACCCATAGAGTATAAGGTATTTACAAAAACAGTCTAAAAACGGCCAAGCTGCATATTTGATCATAAATAGGCCTTAGACGTTGATTGTGGTTGAGATATTGTATACAGATGTAGAAAACATGACAAGTAAATATGGTAAACATAACTAGTTTCGACGTTGCTGTAGGCCTGCAAGATAAGCACCCACGATATCTCACCGTTACGGTTAAGATATCCGGAATTCGTAATTTATTGTTACATATCATTATATGAAAGACTTCATTTGGTGTCCTTACAGTGTACACTAGTTTCAAGACATATCTATGCGTAAGTTGACTTTAGGTGTGTACATGCCTGGTTGTTGTTTTGCCATAAAGACGGTTTGAATCGTGCAAAAATTTGCCGCCAGTTACCGAACCTAACATGGGCTTCGTGGTCTATCTACATAATTGGAATTTGCTCATTTCGCACGTTTATCTTTCATCAATTTACTTTACTGAATCACAAAACTCTGTTCGCGCAGCACCTGCGCAGATCTCCTCCGCACACACAAAAAGTTAAATCGTGTTTCGTGGCGAGCGACTTTGAAATCTTGCACTGAATTGACAGAAGAAAACTCGACAGCACGTAGGGTGAAATCGCGCATTCCTAAATTCGAAGAGATGTATTTGAAACATAGGACTTGTATAACAACATACTAGGATTTAGTATTACAATTCTCAGCACAGGAACTATGTTGTCATATGATATGTTTCTTGTATCTTGCGGTTAATATAGGAAATTCCGTATCCAACAAACAAACAACAAAATTGACAAAAATAATTCCTCAAAAAACGAAAATTTTTGTTTGCGGGATTTTACCGGAATGTCACTATCGAAAATATTGTCAAACTTAGTATGACTTCGAACCGCTAGAATAAAGATTGCGAGGAAGTGTCAACGCGAAAATGTTCTAAACGACCACGCAAATACTTATACGTTTTATGAGCACATCACCACGACATGACAGTGATAAACAAAAGATATATGCTGTGAGAATAGCTTAACCAACTCAACTAAATGATTATTCTATTACGTTATATAGAATAAATGGTATCTGGAGATAACAAGAATGTATTAACGTATGAATAAATACATAGTTAAGTACTAATAGTTTCAGGTCGAAGTACGTTTTTTCGCATTTTTTGCGTAATTCACGCTTTTTGAGGACCCGTTTCGCATTTTTTAACCAAGCTTTGCGTAACTTACGCCTTTAATTTCTAGGATTGGACAAACTCAGCAGCTTACATATGGACCCGATATTTTCCGCAAAATATTCCACATGATTCCCAATGCACAACAGCATCTGCTTCAATGACAATATGCATTAATAGCAGCATAAACAGTTTGCCTTTCAAGAATCCGTATAACTGATACATTCTGGAACGATAGAAACAGTTACATGCTGATAGTAATGCATATTTTATATGTATGCTTATAAATAATTTTGATTTTCTTTTTATGATCAAAATTATGCTTTTTGGTACACCGTTACGCATTTTTACAAAACAGATTTGCGTAATTTTCGCTATTCGGAAACTGAAAAAACTCTGGATGGAAGCCAAAAATATCATAAAAACATTAGGACAGCTGAAATACATTTACACTTTAATTTGAACTGCTTTAACTACAAATTCATTCACAATGCACATTTTTTACATAAAAGTCAAACCAAAATTCCAATAATACAACGAGGCAATACCTAGAAAATAAATTTTTTAAACATTAATTTATTAAAAATAAAAGTCTAATTTAATAACTAGCATAACAAAATCTACCTTTTCGGAATTAATAAAGGGAAGATATTTGGATATGGCAGAACCATCGGTTAGTTCGTATGAATTCTCCCAATTTCTTGATACGTGGTATTTCATTTCGGGGATCCGCTCTTTGCGACCTGTTAGTCTCAGTGTTCCAACTGCGGAAAAAATACCCTGAAAACTTTTAAACACGTCATAATTGTTACGGAATGGCTACAAAGAATAATTTACATCTATATTTGCTTTATCTTATTTACATCTGCCTATAAAGTATCCAAAATGATACAACGACGTAATAGTGTCACGGACTAGGTGTCACGCAAAGGTCTCATTTAAAATTCCAAATGATGCTGAGCAATTGTGCAGCTCAAGACGTTGTACTCAATTTCGTTACTTCAGTAGCCAGAACTCATAGCACAGCAATTTCTTGCAATTAATTTTACAAAAAATATCATCTGCTCACCGTCAAAACTCGCACTTGTTTATGGTTATTCTAATTGGTTAAATGATATGAACGAAATTTTTAAAGCATTCACTATGCGGCAAGCTAGGCACAGAAGCTTTAAAAAAATTTTTATCAGCGCGTATTACTGTGCTGTGATTTTTTATCTATTTATGGCATTTGTTCGCTTTTTGGATATCTAGTCGCAGCTGCCGGGCAACCACAAGAAGACTTGTATCCCATGCAGGCCGGCCAAATACCGTTTTCAACTGGAGCTGTAACTTTAAATACAAGTTTAGGAAATGTCGCATAAGCGCAGCCTTGTATCTTTTTCGCATGTGATATTGATTTTACAACTATATGATACATATTAGCTAAGTTTTCGTTTGAAAACATTTATCATAAAAACTTTCATACCTCAATAACGCTGTTGCTACTACACTTTTCATGAAAAACAAATATCATACATACCTTGCTTCGTAGATCAAATTCTATCTCGCCTGTCCACGGGAGCTGGGTTGAGTGAAAAGCTTTCCAAATCCCCATATGTTCGTGAGGTTTTAGCCATGTCCGCCCTTCCACTCACCGGCAACCCCCATGTTCAACAAAATCCAAAATTTTTTTGTCTCCGAATTTATGTTTCTGATGCAAAGAGTTTCTTAAACACTAATAAATCTATCGAGATTGTAGAACGTAGTGAAGCATAGGTACATCTACGCCTTTTGCGTGCACAGCCAATCACTTCTCGATAGCATACGCCGGTATGTTATACGTGGATATCACACAATTCCGCACAACTTAGAACAAAATAACACATGCAATAAGTTTTCCATGCCCAAAAACCCCTAGTGCAAGCTAGCAGCTTCTCAGGACGACACAATAAAATTAGGAATTTTGGGTGGATAAACCTTTGGGGCGCCAAACTTTTGTACCCATGGAACCATGAGTCGCCGAGCAAAATCTACACAGGCAATGAGTTTCCCATGCGCGAAAACCCCCACGTAAAACTTTTCAGCCGCCCAGGACATCAGAACAAATTTTCGAATTTTGGGCTGAGGAACCACGAGGGTGCCATACCTCAAACACAATAAACCGGAGCCTTAATCGAAAAACAAAAAATGCGCATCATGATTTATCATTTTACTATGAAATAAAACCAACCAGAGAAAAAAATCTAAAGTTAAGATTAAAAATAACCTTGCTACCGTGAAGGGTACTAAAACGGGGTAAAAAAACCCTCATTTAGACCTCTGACCCGAACCATGAGGGCGTCATACCCTCATACCCATGTAACCATTTGTCCCTCAACAAAACCAACACCGGCGATGAGTTTATCACGCACGAAAACCCCCAAGTGCAACTTTTCTGCCACCCAGGACGCCAGAAAAACCATGGGGACGCCACATCCCCACACTTCAAACCCTATAACTCCAGAACCAAAGCCTTAATCAAAAAAACAAAAACTCCAGAACCAGAGCCTTAATCAAAAACGAAAAAAATGCACATCGGCATTAATCATTTTACTACTATACAAAACCAGCCAGAGGAAAAAATTAAAAAGTTAAGATAAAAATAACCTTGCTTCCGTAAAAGATACTAAAATGGGGCAAAAAAACCCACATTTTGACCCCTGATGCCGGAACCATATCCCACAATGAAAAACGCTCGGGAATTTACACAATAAATCTACTATGCCGGTTCGAATGAGCCCAAGATCATGAAAATCGGTTAAGTCCTTCCCGAGTTATGGCCTATAACACCCACAGACAGAATTTATAAGCTTTCACCCCTGCAACACACAATCTCTACTACGTTCTGATTAAGTACCACTATTCTTAATGCTAAAACGTCAGTTTATAGATGAAAATAGAAACTACATGAAAATACGGAACTATTTAGCATTTTTATAAAAAATTCATTTCCCCACAATTTGCAATTCCCCCAAGCATGAACATGGCGGAGCCCCAAAGTCGCCCACTTTTCGGAGGGCTATGGATAAACCAGTCTATGACGATAATTTTTTACACTGGGATAAAACAATAATATTTGAACATCACACATATTAAAAATTCTAATATTAGATATATTTATTTTGTATTTATTTTATTTATAAATACTGAAATATAATTTTATACGTAATAATATTGCAACAAGGACATGGAGCCAAACAGTCAGCTCCTTCACCCTGAAACAGCAGCTGTTTAAAATCAATCAGCAACGCCTGTCGTAATAAATATGTCTAAACAAGAGACAGTAAAGTGTAACAGAAACGGGACAAATCGTAGCGAGCAATCCTCGAATAGCGCACAAATGCACAAAAACATTTATGCCTATTTGTTGGTATCATAACTTTTCACATTGACAGCTTTCTGCAAATTTTTTATACGACGGGTATCAGGATGTAGTTATGCACATAGTTCTGTCCTTGCATTGCTGCAACGACTTCGTTTCCATTGCGTCAATGACTTCGTAACTAAATTTTCGCCAAACCGACACAAATTGGAGACTTTAATTTTGGCCATTAAGAGTCCTTCAACATTTAGGTTATAACTCCTGCTGAAGGTATCTAATCGAAAAACATCGACTGCGAGCAGAACCCACCCATTAAGAGTTAATGATAAACATAAGGTTGCTTGATCCGTTAATTTCATTGGCTTCATTGTTTTAAAAATATGTTGGATATGCTATTAAACCTAGGGCCGGCGCAAAGGCTACATTGCTAAATTTATATCGTTAAATTTAAATGTTGGCACCAAAAGCAGCATAGTTTTGCCATATCTTCAATAGTACTAGAAAATTACAATACGTTTATATGGCTGCTGCAAACGATAAAAGTGATAGCATTTGCGTGGTATCAACAAAATACAAGTGCTAAGGCCTACAACGTAAAAATGCTTTTCAATTATAATTTTTCTTAGAATTTCTGATTTTGTAAACTTAAAAAGATGTCATCTTTTTGGCCATTGCAGGAAAAAATAAAGGATCCTACAATTTCGATAATCGAGTAAAAGGCCGCTGTGTTGCCAATATACTTGGCATTGCTGGCGTATGGTTGTTATTGTGGGATTCTAAATAGGGCTCAGGAATCTGAATTTTAAAACCTTGTAATAGTCACTACACAAATTAGTCGCAATCGCTCCATTTCTCCTCGCCGCGCGAGTGACAAGTGCCAACGTACACAAAATATAACAGTAATATTTTCACTACAACTTACCGGTTCCTCTTCTTCAAACATCGAATAAATCCTGACGCTGTCCGCATGAACGCGACGAAACCTGACGTCATGGTGAAATACACTTGCCAAGCCACACTGAAACGTAAAACTCAAACAATTTAACCACATTAACTCAGATAAATATGTAACACGCTGCTGCATTGCGCAAATTCCCAAACGACCCCGGCTATCATAACCTCGAGGGCGGACCTATTGGATTCATTTTTCTTTTCGGGTCGGTCTCAAGAAGCTACAGAGCTTAGCACGCCACAAGAGTGGTTCACATAATGTGTTCTGATCCTGCAGGACGGGTTGCACACGTAGCCTAAGTGGTACTACCTTCGAGGTCCCTAGGGAGGCTGGCTCCGTCACCTGCTCAAAGGCCAAAGAGACCATACCACTATTCCCTATCATCGTTCTACCTGGAAGTGCTAACGACTGATTTTACGTGTTTTACTTTCCTGAACGATTACAATTTATATTTAGCCAGTGGCCCTAACTAGGGTCCGACAAATCCCTAGACGTTTAACGTCGGATTGCGAGTTTGGTCTACGGAAGTTCGCTCAGCGAAAGGCTGTGAGGAAATTTTCAGGTCGCTCGAGTTGTACTCACACATAGTCAAGAAATCGGCGAGTCACGCTAAACCTCGTATTTTCTGCACGTCAAGCCTGAACGCGGGTCGTCGATCGGGGCGACGATTTCAAACCCCTTCAACTCGTATCACTGCAATGGTCATCGAAACACATTAACATTCAGGGTTTTGGTTTAAATGTTTATTGGTAAGCCAAAATCATATATCAACCCATTATGAGGAATAGCATGAGCGGCACAACAAGATAATACGAATAATCATAATAAGCTGTTCACTCGTTAGGTGTACAGAATTACGGGTACGTCGGAATATTTGGCCCGGGGAATCGGGAGAGTATCATACATATATATATATATTGAGTCTTCGCCGTGTTTCATATGTGACACTCACAGCTGTATAAACCGCGACATCTAGTGTCGGCGATAACTTTTTATGTTTAGAGATCTGTCTTAAATTTATCAGATAGCAAGTTCAACGGGACTTAGTATACATAGTGAGGCTGGCAACGCGTGCCAAGTACGGCAAAACGTACTAATGAACAACGATGTTGTTACCGACTTTGGGGAGGGGCAACCGGAAAGACGGTGGATCTGACGTCCACTAACCATCAATGTGCTTCCGGGCGGAAAAACGCGATGCCTGCTCAGTGAAGGTACAAATTGTGACATGAGCAATGTATTGTCATATGATCGGAACCCAATCTCGACACATCTGTGCCCTAAAAGTTACTCTGTGGACTGCCATATTCGTGACATTACACCCGTGAACCACGGTAGACTTGGGGCGGTCATGGCATGGTATTCCTAATTCGGCCTCTAGGTCACGGTAGGAAAAGTTTGGGATTTTTCAGGTTTTCCTAGAGATAAAATTCTGTAGTAAACCTTTACGTTATCGTGTATATAAAATTCAACTTATCAAAAGTGGGAAAAATAATATTTTGTCTTAGCAGCGAAATTTTGCATATTTTAATGTTGCTGCATCGAACCGGATCCAGAGAAATATACTCAATGATTAATTTTAGGTCTTCATTGAGGTTCGCTCAAAGCTTTCATTCAAGCTCGGCTCGGCGGAACGATTTTCTGCACTCTCAAAAAATAATACGACAAAACTCTAAGTGATAAATAAAAAGATCCTAAACGATAAAATCTATACCTAATGCTTCGCTTACTCGCGGTCTGTTTTTTGGGCGGTCGTCGGATGTGCTTTAGTGGCCTGGCATTTGTTTCTTGCTCGGTAAACCAATTTCGGGTTGCTCCAAATATTTCATTAGAAAAAGAAACAACAAAAGGAACATTTTGAGAACGGCCTACCGTCATATTTGTTCCATTCCAGAGTTAACAATTGATTCCTCTTCTTACAACTACGAACGGATTCGAGGCGTTGCCTCGTTCATTTAAGTTTTCAGTATTGATGAGGTTGCGAAAACATAACTCGGTGCTCAATTTAATTTGATTTATGATCATTCTCTATCGGTTATCATAATGTTCGCTTTGAATCCTACGGTTCACAAGTGTACTATATATAAATTTTGATATTAGACTCCGCGATGAAAGTTCTTCGCGCTACCGCAATAATTGGCACTACATACAAGTCGTCAAAATCGTCTAATCCATTAGTTCGTCCTTCGTGTGCCTGCTCAAATCAGTGATTGAAATACTTAATGAATCCTCACACGAAAATGAGGGAAACTACGACTGAACTCGCAAGTGGACCACTACCGAAGCAAGGAGCCACTCTGGGCTATCCCCAACTTTCGCGGGCTCTACCGGGTTAAAATGCTTAACTTAGTTATCTGACTCCTAAGGATTTGTTTATACGGACACTATTGCTCGAAGCGGAAATCATTTTGCTATTGATTTGAATCGCTCATTATCGCTGCGAAGCGATGGTACAAGTGTGATACAGGTAACCCTCCAAAACTGACGAAATATTTGTCAGGGACGTCCCAATGCGGGACATGATGCAGTTTCTATCAGGTTTCTCTATGTAAAATTGTATAACTATAAATTATGATTGTATGAATTTTATGTCAAGTTTAAGGCATGGGGGCATTAACATTGTATTCAGGTAGTTGTGAGAACTAATTTAGGACTCAACTTACGAGTGGCGATGCCTTATGGGCCATCGACACTGGCCTTAAAATACTTAACTTTTTGTGTAATCAACATCAAAATCGGCTCTCGGAAAAGGCTCTACTTACTATAAGATTTACTCAAACTTTTCAACAATTTCTACCTGTTAAAACGTGCCCGTAAACGTCAAATCCGACGGACATTACCATACTAACAAATTTTGTTACTAGTTTCGGCTCGGTTGACGCTCTTTATTTGCTCAGTGCCTCGGTGTCGATCAAGATTCCTAGCCCAACCTGTCTAAATCATGGGGCAAATGTAAAATTGGAAAGACGATTGAAATTTTAGGTGGGGCAAGCTACTTTTAAGTCACCAGGCGAACGAACTCAGTCGAACCTTATTGTTTTATTCCAAATACCCAATACGACACAATAGCATATCTAAATTCCCGGAGGAAATTTCGAGATATACCAAATTTGAGCTCAAGGTGTGGGCGTCCGACTTAAAAAAACCTCGGGTTTATGAATCAGACAAGATACGTAAGAATTTTATAGTCGTATTCGACAGTACGCATTCCTACTAAAACTCCTAAAATGAGTTTTCAACCAAATTCCTGGAATAAATCTTAAGTTATCTTAAAGTTTCACTCAGAGCGGGCTGTCCTACTCTCAAGGTCACCGATTAACAAACTCCATTGAAGGTCGGTTAAATTCACGGCTCGATTCAACAGCTTAGGTCTCTACCAATAACCGAATAAAATCTCAGTAAAATCCCTGTAGGTAATTTAGAAACAGATAAATTGATATGTTTCGAATCTCTAACCATAAGCTTGTAGGGAGTTACTTCACAACTGCATGAAATCAGCATAAGTAAAATTATAAACAAAATTGGCTAATTAAATTTGAATTAAAAAAGTATGGCCAAGGATGGTACGTTTGTTATTCTAGATATCAAGAAAGGTTTTATTTAACCTCGGTCGGCTTATATTTTATGTTTCAACTCCTAACTCGACTGAGGAAATCATGTAAAATAGCTCTAGTCGCGAGTGTGATGTTTATTTATGCCTCAACTGAATGACCGAGGGAGGTTCAGCATCTCAGCTAGATATCCGAGTAATTTTCACAATCACTCCGGACCATGAGTCTGCGTTACAAGCTAGAACGGGCAAGACTATAATGAAAAACGACAGTACCGGCAGGGAGTCCCGTGATACTAAGAGCTCTAACGCGACTAGGTGCATACGTTCGTCTCTTACAGACGTCAACGATACCCTAACCCGGATACAACACTACTTCCCGACGCGGCTTCCCTACCCACACTTAATTCTTCGATCCAATTCCGCAACTCGTCCATCACAAGTCTATTCGCAAAACCAAAAGTCCAATAGTAAAAGTTAAAATCACGTAAAACCGTGTATAATTGCAACTAAACTAAAGCATCAGAGCCGATCTATAAAACCGACAGAACTCTGTGGTGCCGAAGTCAGACTGAACTCGCTAATTTATTCCGGACATCTAACCTCGACTATTTTTCAATCTCCAACTAATAGGATACAAATACCCTACATTCAGAGCTAAAATTAATCCATAACCGTCAACCTTTCTTATCAGTAAAATTTGATACCATTTTAATGCAAACTTCATATTAAAATCTAATAAATTACACCAAATTTAATATGAACTTAATGTGGACTCAATCGATATATAACTTCCTTTGCTAGCCATAGAGCGTACTTTACTTTATTCTGAAGTTTCTGAAACTTCCCAGTGCTTACATATATATAAGACCCTATACTTTGTAAAGAAATTATACTAGTTTATAACTAAAATTTTCGAATTATAAATCAAACTTATAATTTAATTTATATTTACTCTTAAATATATATTTTGATATAAAGCTCATTTCAACTTATGACGTTAATATAAACTCGTTAAGCTTGATAAGGTCAAGCTTATTTGCTTAAGTTCACAAAGATGCTGCTCAACACTTTTGCAACAGAATCCAGCCACATAACCAAACTATATATCTTATATAAAGTTTATATAAATTTGCGATCAAGTTCGATGACAGCGACAAAAAACCTAACTTTCGTAGCTACCCCTAATGAAATCTCAAGTTGACAATTTTTTGAAGTTGTCAAAAACATTCAAAAATTGTCATTTTTTGGCATTTCAAAGCCTAACCTATACGGAATCGTCTAAATTTTTACGTGGAACAAATATTTAATCCCGTTCTCGGCTCATTTTCGAAAAAACTGCCTGCTTTTTTGCGAGAAATTTTGTCACATTCTCGCTAAAAAAGCACTTGCATAAAGTGCATTTTTTTAGCGATAAGTGCATTTTTAGCGAGAACGTTAAAGTTGCTCTCGCTAAAAAAATGCACATTCATTATATTATATTTTTTCATATTATGGAAGTTTTCAATCGCTTCGGGTATTCCCGTTACGCGTTGCAGAAGGCTATTGAACATCGCCAGAACGAGTTGGAGAGACAGAAACGTGGGCGAAAGCCAGTGTTATCCCAGGTTAGCATCTTGGCCTGTACTATTCAGGATTGCGAATATCACAGCACATATTTATACCTAGGTATATATATATGCGTAATCCTGAACTATATAAGCCAAAATTGCTGTTGGCGAGGTTTTATATTTCAAGATTTTGGTGCCACAATGTGTTTCTAACACTGACTTCAACTTTTCGTATATATAAGCCTTGCTTTCGATCATAGGAATCTGGTATCATTAGTTAAATTGTTTAGTTCCTTTTAAAGATGATGAAGAAGCTATTGCGCCGATGGTGCGTTCGTTTGCGAGGACTGGTTTCGGTTTGCGGCAGCAAGACCTGCCTGGACTGGTGCAGGACTACTGCACGACGTATCAGATCCAGCAGTGGCTCAACACTACACCTGCCGATAATTGGATTCGTGTATTTCTCCGACGCACAAGTTGACACGCAGGAAGCCCAATCCGCTGTCAAAAACCCGAAAGGAGGCAATTAGCAATGCTTTCTCCGTGTACCATTTCTACACCATGATCCAGGAGGAGTTGGATTGGGTCGCCAGTGGGTCTCGGTAGAGGACCTGCCGAAGCACGTCGGTAACTGCGACGAAACCAGCTTTGCTGAGGATGCAACTTTGAGCGCCGTCGTTGAACCCGAGGGAGAGGAGACTACGAAGGAGCGCGCTGGCGAAGGCAAGGCAAATACTACCGCCCTTGGCTTCGTCACTGCCGATAGACAGACTTATCCACCCTTCATCATTTTGGGCCGATTGAAGAAACGGCCAAAGGGAATGGAGAATTTTGATGTCGCGGTAAATGACAGAGGTTGGATGACTGCTGAACTGTTTGCCGACTGGTTTGAGCGGATCTCTCAGCAGATTCCAGTGCGGCCGTTCCTGCTCATCTATGACGGGCATATCTCACACATTCCCGTCCGCGTAATTGAGCATGCGCGGAAGGAAAAAATTGTCCTCGTGAAGCTGCCGCCCCACACAATATCAGTGCTGCAGCCCTTAGACGTCAGTTGCTTCAAAACTTTGAAGCAAGCCTGGTCGCTCCGTGTCGAACAACACATGCACACATGCACAGTGCGAGGAGGAAGCTTACCCGGTTCGATTTCTGCTAGTATTTGCATTCGGTATAGGAAGACCATATGACCGCGGACAACATCAAGAGTGGGTTTCGTCATTGCGGCATTCTGGTATTGAACCCCAAAAAGTATGATGTCAAACTCTTCAATCCGCACCTTCGAAAGTGCTATCGGCAAAGGGAATCCGACGGCTGCCCGACCATGTCCGACGAAGAGTATCCTGCATTTGTGAAGAAGAAGCCGCTCGTGGAGCAATCGCCATGGAAGGCTATTCAAACAACTGCGCTGCCATCCTACGCCATCGATCTGCCGCCTCGGCCAACGACCAATCCGCTGCCACAATATCCGAAACCGGTACCGGACTATGTCGCGGAGTGGCGACCTGTCTGGACGCCATTCTGGGTTAAACGAGAAGAATCTGGTGCCTTAGCCCGACCCTCAACTGTCGCCTCAGCCCAACCATCAACTTCAGCCTCTGCGTCAGCAGCGGCGACTCCCAGGACCTCATATACGAGGGCTTTGTTTCTGGATACGACGCCAGATGGTGCAACACAGCCGGTTGCCACCTCTAGTGGACTGGCCATCTCTCCGGAGGACAGGGAACAGGTGATGGAAAAGTTGATCGTGTCCCGGGTCAACAAAGTGACGGCTCCTCCAAAACGAAAACAAGGAGAACGGATGACCAGTGACGAATTCCTCAAAAAGCGACAGGCTGCCGCTGCAAAATCAGTTGCCAAAACTGGAAAGAAGGGTCCGAGTGGCGCAGTCCTGAAAGCAGCAAAAAAGCCGAAGACCACCAAACCCAAGCGGCCACGGAAACAAAGGATATCCAGCTCCAGCTCCTCCTCCCATGCAGAGATCAACATCACCAGCAGCCCTGTTGTGTCCGAGTCCGACGACGCAAGCGAGGCGGAGGGTGCAGTGGACAATATCAGCACTGCAGATATGTTGCTGAAGATGGAAATGGAGACGGTCTATGCCGGAACTCAGAGGCGGCTCCAGAACTATAAGGATGAGTCTGTGCAGGGCGAGTACTATGGTATCGCTTGGGATAAACCCCGCAAGCCGTACATCAGACTGCTGCTGCACCGCTTTGCTGAAGATGAGGACGCACCATATGACTCCGTACGGTTCAGGTTCCTGTATGACGTCGCTGGGAACCGGGGCTCGTTTGAATTCCCTGCGAGCGACGATGAATCGACGGTGGACATTTCCTGCGTTATCTGTGGTCCCCTACAAGTATGCAGCCATGACCAACAACCCACTAGCAGCAGTCGCGTCTCCACCAAGGAAACGTTCTACATCGCGCAAAACCCTGATGATCTCTACCGGGCTTTCGATTGGTTCATGAGGCTGAGGGATCCGAAGGCGTGACTATATCGACGGAGCAACTGCTTGAAAAACAGTAAAGTGTGGCTTTTTGTTGTTATGGTGTGATCTATTGTTGTTTTATTGCACGCCGCGCAGTTTTGGAAAAATTAGCAGTGATGCTTTTTTGGGAGGGGGGGGGTGATTTTTTTAACGAATTGCTCGCTAATAAAAAGCAGGCTTCAGCTGCTAATGTTTAGCTACTAGAGCATTTTTTGGAGGTGAGTATGTGCCTATTCGATGCAAAAATCCCTCCTGCGTCCCCTGAACACAAAAAACCGAATACCGAAGCGATACAAAATTTCTTTTTCTCAAAAACCTGTTTGCTGCTTTTTAGCGAGGGTCACTATACATGCCTATATTTTTGGGATCAGCGTCCGTACCACCAAGACGCTGCAAAGTAAAAAAGGGCTAATTACGTAAAAAAGGTGTTGCAATCCCTCAAATGACTATGGAGTGCCAAGCAGACCTCGGAATCGTACTCGGTTCCTTCAAACGAGCATTTTGATACCTGACATGACATCGCTTTAACCAAAAAAAGAAACCAAGCTCTCGGGCGGGCGTATCGGAATTTGCGGTAAACGATTAAAGAGTTTAGAGGACTTTGACGGGTTCGGGATGTGTTATTGTGTGGATAAGAGGCATATGTATAGGAGAATTCTAAGACAACATTTATATACTCGTACATGTATTACTTCTTGAAATAACTAATTAATTATAATTCTGCTGCGATCTTCAGAGGCATCCCGATTTGTTCTTAAGTCCGCGGATTCTAACCAGATTTCCACGATATCGGTCTCATTAGAAAGATCGAAAAATTATGTATCAATAATGTTCAGTTCTCGATCGATGATTTCTCAACGGTTACGGAGTTATGGGCCGCAAAGACCTTTAGTTCCGAGTATTCGGAATTGACATTTAAAAATGCATTTTATCAGCTAACTTAGCCAGTGAAAATGAACACTGGTAGCTGATAATATTTCCAGTTTACAATTTATCACTATTTTATTAAATTTCAACACTGGTAAATTTAATATCAGTGATTTCAACTTATAATTTTTATAAACTTTCATCATTTGCTGTTCGCGATTAGGCAGGACGAACAGCCACTAAACTTTTTGTGGTCCTCACTTGTTATGACGGTCGTGACGGTTTCCGTCACGGTCAATATTTCTCCCTAAATCGGGCTAAATTTTCGCTAGCCGTACCGCGCAGGGTAAGGCTGTTTTCTAGCAATCCTGGGTTGTGAGGGAGTCGTAAAGTTCTATTTATTCGCGGGACGGGAATGGCAAAGGCTAGCCAACCTGAATTGACGTACCTACAATAAATATATATTTATATGCGTAAAATCAACAAATTCAAGCCAAAATAGATTTACTCATGGACGTTTGCTCGTGAATACAGACACGAGTTAATTTTGGTACCAGGTTAATACCTATGTACCAAAGATACAGCAGATTACAACAATGATCATAAGAACAGCGTCAAAAGTACAAAGGAATGGTATATAGTTATGTGCCTTTATGGCTACAGCAAACAACAAAGATACAACGGAATCCATGCGATCATGACACTGCAATTATATATGGTAACTATGGTACAAAACAAGTGCGAGGGATCAATACAAACATGACATCGATTATACGCATAAACAACGTATAAGAAGCCAATGCAATCAGGGCGCCAATTGGACATATATACATAGGAATGACAGTAACGGTATAAATCGAGTACATAACAATCGATACAATCATGGTAATATAATACAAACCAATTATACAAATGGGTGCCTTTATGGCAAAAACAAATAGTATGTTACAACAAACAACAACAATAATACGGTAATCATACGGTCATGTTACGATACTCATATCCACTTGTTTTGATCAGGGAAACATTGGTGGTGCAAAGCGAAGTACTGGAAGATACATAAGTATATAACGAGCGTGCCGGGGGTTGCGATTCGTGGTTCGCAATACGTATGACTATTACTGAGGTGACAACGGAATTTCGTGCGACCAGTTCCTTCTTGCGGAAAGGTCAACAGTGTTTAAACTTGTATAGGAAAAATCATTCATTACGAATCTCTTCTAGACACATATTGGTGGAAAAATGGCTTCAACTTCCTTCAGAGCTATCGCCTTCGAGGGTTTAGTTCCAACGACAGTTTGATGACCAATATGCGTAAATGTTGTCCATTAAGCTGTGGCCAAGATTAATATATCTCGTAACGATCCAGCATGGATCTGCTACAAATATAATAAATTTATAAGAACTTAACAGCTATAAGCAAATAAGTTTCTGACAAAACGATAAACAATGAGCATGCTTGTCGTGGTTTCTCGAAGCAAAACCACAAACCCCTTACAAGCGATTTGTGAGTCCAACGAAGAGAAATTACCATAATTATTTACGGTGATGTTTTTTCTACAGATTAAAAGCAATTCCGTCTTTTCGTGTTTTTTATTCGGATATCGCGGTTTAGTGATACGTTTCTGCTGGGTGTTTTTGGTGTCTATAAGTTTTTTGGATCGATCGTTCTGATCGTTTTTTAATCTTTCACTATCTTTACAGTTGTATTTGTACACAAGAGTGTGAAGACTTTGCTATTTCAGTTTTTGCTTTCCCTTAAAACTACGTGATCAACACAGAGCTGTAACCACGCCAATTCGTTAATCCTTTCACGCCGAAGATTTAAAAAAATTGGCGATATGAGACAAGTAGTTACGTAGTTCTGTAGCGCTGCCACAATAATTGGTCAAAAATCGCTACGTTTTATATACGCTCGATATTTTTTGCCTAAATTCACGTCTTTAGCTTAAACATTCGTGGAGAAGAACCATTTCGAAGGGTCAAAACCCCTATTTTTGGATATAATGGCATCACAGAAACCAAAAGTCTGATCTTACCTCATGTTTGTAGCCCATAAGTTAATCTTGGCTGGCAAGTTGTTATTTTGTCTGACAGATGCTAGGTCGAAGAAAAACAAGTTTATTTTTGGGGTAGCCTAGCTATGCTTTTGGCTTTTCTGGCCCCTCAAATCACCCTAATTTACCCATAAATGACCAAATTTCACTGTCCGCTCCTGTTTGAAGTGCTTAAATTAATTTTGGTTGGATAAATTAGTATTTGGGACAGATACTATGTCGCAAAGGTCAAGCTTATTTTTGAACAGCCTAACTACAATTTTGGCTTTTAAAAGCCCCCTAAAATACCATAATTTATACCCTAAATGGACAAATTTTTATGTCAGCTCCTGTTTGACGTCCTTAAATTAATTTTGGTCGGACAAATTGGTGTTTGGGGATAGATCCTAGGTCTGGGAAGGTCAAGCTTATTTTTGGGTAGCCTAACTATGATTTTGCCTCTTCTGGTCCCTCAAAATACCCTAATTTATCTCGAAATGGTCAAACGTCGCTGTCTGCTCCTATTTAAAGTCTTAAATTAATTTTGGATGGGTAAATTAACGTTTGGATGGCAGATGTTAGGTCGGGGAAGGTCAAGTTTATTTTCTGTGCCGCCTACCTATGATTTTGAATTTTCAAGCCCCCTAAAATACCGTAATTTAACGCCAAAATGACCAAATTTCGCTGTCAGGTCATGTTCGGGATCCTTAAATTAATTTTGCCTGGGAAAAATGGTGTTTGAGGGACAATTTCCTAACGACACTAGGTCGGGTAACGTCAATATTATTTTTTCGACAGCCTAACATTGATTTGTGTCAGCACCTGTATGAAGTCCTTAAATTTATTTAGGGCGGGCAAATTAGTTTTAGGTGACAGATGCTAGGTCGGGGAGGGTCAAGTTTATTTTTGAATAGTTTAACTATGATTGTGGCTCTTCTAGCACCTAAAATACCCTAATTCACCCAAAAAAAGCCAAATTTCGTTGTCTTAAACGCATAGTCTGTGCAAAAAATTAATACGAACAATTATCTTCATGCATGCGATTTCAGGTAGTATGTCGCGTAGCATTGGTCGCGGCCTGTGTTTAGCTATTTAGCGTCGCTATTTAATAATGGCATACACTTGAAACTATGATCTTGGCTTCTACAATTTTTCTGTTGTGATAATTGACAGCAAACTAGCCAAATTCTGATGATCTAACACTTGGATTTTAGCTGTTGTATCTAACAACAATAGTAACAACTTTCATAGGAAAAATGACTTATACTAGTATGGAAAACTGTCCTTTACGTACATGGGAAACGAACCCCCTGCCAAAATAGTATTTGTTTTTGCAACGTAGATAGAGACGGAATTTGCAGCGGAAGCAGTAGTGTAGACGTGAATAGCCAGGTTTATTCCCACTGAATAGAGTAAGATCTAGGTGGTGAAACGGAAGACGGTAAAACGGTAAAATTACGCAATGTCTCTTGAGATATAACATTATTAAAGTAGGGCTGTTGACTTTATGCACGATATTATTGTGAGGTAGTATTTGATAATACTAATGTGGCTATTGAAAATGTTTTGAGAGTATTTCATTGATTAGCTCAAAAGCTTTTGTTGATTTTTACATATCATTTTCAAGGAATATGTTTTACTTTTATCTCAAAGATATGTTTTTAAAATCAAGTGAATATTAGTTGTTGAATTCGTTATGACGTGAACTTGTTTTTTCGTGTGAAATTATATACTCCTGTGGTCTATAGCCCTTTTCGTGTGTAACTGCCGAAATATGACATATTGATCTATGCAGTAACCACATTAGATTGTAGTTTGTTTTGACTGCGAAGGTTTATCGCTTGTGGAACACTGGGCTCTACAAATTGGGGGCTGGTATTTTTCGGCTCCCCTTGTATCAGAACAGGTGCCCCCCGTTCATGCCCACTTTGGGTTCCCTGGTGTAGCGCCTCTTGGAAAATTTTTTGGTTTCCAATCGATCCAAAGTACGTAAAATTTGATAATTTGTACTAAAATTCCGTTTTGATGCCAAAAATTTAGTCAAAATTTGCTTGAAAATAGTTTTTCTCTACATCAAAAGCGTTTTTTCACCGACAACCCTATTTCTCATCGCCAATTAAGTAAGCATTAGCTAACGTTATATTTTTGCAATAACATTTTTTCAGGAAGTTCTTTTTCCATGCCCATTTTTCCTTATGTGATGTTAATACAGTTGTACGCCCGTGTATTTCGCTTTATATGTAAGCTCATTTCCTGTCACACAAAATTAAGAGTGTCTGAAAAACATCGAACACTTTATTCAATAAACAATCACAAAAGTTAATATAGTTAATCAAATTACAATTATCTTTGATTTTATGCATCGGGTTCCGCTATAGCGGCATGAAGAGCTGACCTCTTATGTCAAGCAGCTGACAATCACAGAATCAACAAGTACCTAGTAACAAGCGAGGGTGAAACAGTGCGAGCGTGGTTTCATCATGTGATAATTTTGTGAAATTACTTTTTAGCAGGCTTTATGTTTAATATGTACTAAACTAAATCCGCTGTAAATATTAACCCACTGATAACCCTAAAACCTCGTCGACCCTATACTCATCGAAAACAGCTGATTTTAGTAGTATTCATCATAGTCTCTAGATAACCAAACTATCGTATCCCGCGTACCGAAAAAATTATACATGGTACATTATTTTTACCATTTACGCAATACATAACAAAGATACTGAAGACAGACTATATTTTGGCATCCAGGTTCATTGACCCTAAACCCACTGAAAACATCTGAAAAGTTATGCATTATCCGCACTGGAATGTAGAGAACCAAACCATCGTATCCAGTGAACAGAACAACATATAATATAGGCGACTCTTGATGCCCTGAAAGTAATAAATAACCAACAAATGAAACCGCACTACATTTTAGAAATCAGAGTCGTCGACCGTAACACCATCGAAACTCCATGAAAAGGCATAATATAGTCATGTTAGACTCTAAATAGCACTACCATCGTATTCAGCATGCTTCATAACCATAGGCACTCACTATTACGTAAAACAAGCAACAACACAGCGAAATTAAAAAATAGCTATTTCAGGCAAAAGGTCAATGAACATATTCCGACCCACAGCGGCCCAGGGAGTGGTCCCACTAATCATGGTCAGCAAAGTTGTAGAATGGGCTGAATGTGTTGGTTCAAGGATACACCGTAATCACTTTTATAATAGGACAAACAAATTTCTCGAAATCTGTCAATTGAGTTGACAGCGATAGACAAAAGAAATTTTCATGAGTTAACACCCTAATGCCTTTAGTGGAAACTCCGGTCGCTTCATTCTCTCAATTTCAAAAATGTTCTCAGCTAAATGCTGATTGAGCAAAATTAACCCACTTTATAAAACCATCTCATCTTACTGCTGCAGGAGGAGGTGGCGGTAGGCTAGGCTCCAGCAACAACACATCCTTTAGACCTGCTTCAGCCAAGTGATATGCCACTGAAGCGCCAACGCAGTCGGAACCAACCACGATTGCTGGAGCGACATCACCTTTTGAAGACAAACGTCGAATGCTGAGGTTACTATAAAAAAGACACTGTAACTCGTGAATGTCATAACATAACAAATAGCTATTCCTTCAACATAATACTAGTAATTAGAACGTTTTGTAGCGTAGATATCGTTCTGTAGATGTACGCTACAGCTTGCATCAAACACTTCGCTACAGCTCTAGAGTTCCGACGTAAAAGTTAAAAGAAAGTGTGACGTGTGAATTTGCTTGAACTTCTAGAATAAATCCAATTAAAGTCTAGTGAGTGAAAAGAGAAGAGAAGAATTTTTACTGGCCAGGGAAATTAATTTCCACGATGTCTGTTACTACGCGTTTTGTGATGAAGCCCATAACTCAACTTCGACGGGACCGATTGTCGCAGTATAGTTCATTCGAAAGCTTACAATCTCTATTTGTGCACTTTAGTTAGGCATAACAACAGGTTTCAAATCCTTCCGATCGTAAAATAGAGCCAAGAGGGTTTGAGTAGTGCTAAAGGAGGGTCCGACAAAACATACACTTGACTGTATTTCAATAACCAGGTGCAGATATAGAACCAATTCAGATTCATTTTGAGAAAAATTAACCCTTTCGTTCCTAAAGTGACGCATTTGTCATTGCACAGCAATACAGTAACCAGGTCTGTCGTGTGGTATGCGTTTGCTCGTGCGCCGTTAGTCACTCAATTTGTGAGGTTCCTTAAGGTACCGAGCAACAACTCTCAGATAGCGTAGTCGTTAGCGCACGAGGCTCGTTACAAAACAATATAGGTTCTGTCCGCCGTTGCGGCAAAATTTTCTTCAAGACTGCAGAAAATACACGATGATTTAAGAAGGAAAAGGTTAAGGCTCTGTGAAAATATAAAGCTTTTTCAGAATATTCTTTGGGCAGGATTAGGGTCCAATGGATTTTGAACCCAAAAGATACGAAATACACGAAAATGACAGTATCTTCGTAACCACTCGAGGTATAGGGGTGATGTTGCACTCAGTTTGCAGAACAATTCACCCTCTATGTAGCGTTAAATGACGTGTTGCTGCTAAAATTATTTAGCGGGTTGAACACCCACACTTTGGACCGACAGCGTATTTCTCCTATTAATGTTGGTGTTGCTTTATAATAACCTATTATGAAAAAAGTTTTTTGATAAAGTCAATATTGCATTATCAACAAAGTCTAGCTATATATTTGTTTAGGATGTATTCGTTGTGTATTCTGTTTATTATGTGTGCTGTTGTGATATGTGTATTTGCATGCAAGATTTACTATGTATATACGTTACCTGTAAGCGACGTGAAAGGTGCATATTGTTCATTCACATGATTTATACCTATAGTATATATATGTTTTATGTGTGTATAAAAAGCGTTAAAACCTATTGTTTCACTCTTCAAAATTCCCGGCATACAGACTTAAAAATGGAAAAACGGTATAACTGTGGCCCTAGCTGGTACGGGATCACAGGGCCAAAGTGTGTTTTTTGATGTCAAACTCCACAGGCCACGTTATACATACTCCATATTAAATTTGGTGAAATTCGGTCCACCCGTTCAGGAGTTATGGTGGACACCCCTCGATCATATTCAGTGTTTCCTTAAAATAAATGGTGTTTCGAATTCCTTTAAGAAATTATATTTTAAGAAAGTTTAAAATAAATTCTTGTGTGTTAGGGCCATAGTGTGTAAATGTATAGAACTTCAGTGTAGCTCTTTGGTGCCTTAGCTTACATACATACTTACATTAGTGGATATGCAAATGTATTTCAGCTAACTTTTCTCAACAATCTCAAAATTTTATCAGTTAGAGATTCTGCGAATTTTATAAAAACGGGTTCTCTACCAGGCTTGAAAACGGGTCAATAATCTTGACCCGTGACCCGCAGGCTGGTAGTCCATGACCCGTTTGACCCGTGACCCGCGAAGTAAACTCGTAGACATCGTGA
This sequence comes from Trileptium ribeirensis, assembly GCA_030248225.1. Lineage (NCBI taxonomy): Eukaryota > Metazoa > Nematoda > Enoplea > Enoplida > Thoracostomopsidae > Trileptium > Trileptium ribeirensis. The sequence goes on from JASANE010002126.1 coordinate 87,717, forward strand.
CCCGGCTTGACCCGGATTTCAAACCGCCACAATCTATATTACCAGCTCATGGATGGTCATGTGTAAACATCAAAACACAGGACAATGGAAAAAAGTTTGTTGAAAACTATATATACTCTTAACAAAAATGTAATATACATAAATCATTGAACCCCGTAAGCACAATGCTTGCTCAGTGCACTCAATAGTCTGTTCAAATAATTTGTTTATCCGTTTTGAAAAATCAAACATGTACAACATACATGTTTTATAATAAATTCGCACACTTGCATTTGCACCGCCAAGAAACTTATCCCATTTTTATAGGCAAAAGTACAGCCATAAAGGGAAATATAGTCGCTACGCCACCGCAAGTACAGGATTTACGTTATAATGTACCCCTACTTGGAACTTATGTACCCCACACAGTGTCTTAAGGTAGCTCGATAATTTAGGCTTTAATTTCGACGGTGACTGTCCCGCACACCCTAATGTTTTGCTATACGATCTCAGTGTGACTCTGGAGGTTTGCAGGGTTTTGCCGTGATTATATGGGGAGAAAACTTCCAACTGGGGGCACATTATAACATGAATCTGCATAGGACAATGACAAACATCAGAGCAACTATGTTGTTTCTATATAAAATGAACTGTGTTAAACTCCCATTTATGTCGAAGAATCGGTAGAAACAAAAATGTAGTGTACACTTTGTCGTGTTTTACTCGCGAACAAACAGCTAAATGCTATTGATGAAGCTAAGTATTAAAAATCTCTGGGCTCCTTTCTACGCTATGGATATGCATGACAATAACATCAATAACTATAAACAATGGAACAAAAATAACGTATGACGCCGGATTTAGATAACCCACCGAACAACATAAAGGAAAAATAACTAATTAAGGGAACACAATGTAGTTTTGTTGATAAGTAACTATCAGAAAATACAGCTGTTCCAGGCCGCAGATCATGTATGTGTCTGTGATGAGACAGTACAAACATTTGAGAACGTTATCTGAAAAAAACTAACTATACCAATTTACAAGTTCTTATAATGTTCCAGGCTTACTGATAGTGCTTGCACTAATTCGGGATCCATCCTGGCACGTTGTGGACGAATGATGTTGGCCGCATTGAAGCTACTGAAGTGACGTTCTGACTCAGAAGAACATGCTTGAATCACAAACAAGCTTCGTGCTGTAGCAGCCAGCCCCGGCAGAACGAAGCGCTTGTCGTACCACCATTTAAGTAAATCGAAGTTCCGTGCTTCGGGACTTGGTGTCGCCATATACCGCGCGTATTCCTCTTCAAACTGCTGTCGAGCAGTGGTTGCCGGTTTTTTATCATGCTCCCTCTTTAGCGACTCACCCGGCTCGCTATAAAATTCTGCAAAAGGGTCTGACTGATCCTGCGAACGGGGACGTTTGTCTCCCTTTTCAAGTTCTTCCGCTTGCAATCGCGCGATGTGATCAACAGCCAAAATCATAACTGCCTCCTTTACCTGTTCCTTAAAACCTTCCCTGTCCGCTTGCTCTTTGCACATCGCAAAGCTCCGAAGTGTTGGGTCAAGAAGAACTGCAGCCATATGCAAGCTACTAATACTTGTCCACCATTTTGTATCTAGTGCAATCGTGAGTGTGCGTTTAAGTAATGCTGTTGTATCGCTGTCTGTCTGGCTTGGAACTACAGCATTTCTCAGACAATAGAATCCGGGCAAAACGTTCTGCAGCGATGGTTCATTAGCAAATTCCAGCTTATCAAATATCGCCGTCATGGGCTTGAGAAAGTCAACAACTTCTTTCAGTAGTTGGCGATCAATGCGATTGAGAAGGTTTTCCCTTTTTCGGTCTTGCAGGATTGGAACCAGAGTTTCAAAGCTCGCGACAATAGAGCTGAACATGTCGTGCAGGTTGCGCCAAGGTCGTGTTACACCTCCATGCTTTAACGTGGTTGGAAGTTGCGTCTGGATACCGCTGGACTTGTTGACAAAAGATACCAGGGTGTTCGCATCGTCGTCGAGTCGCATAATCTCTCTTGAATCTTGAGTACACCGCTTCCAGAATGTATCGATTGTTGTATTCAACCGATGTCCTGAGCAATCAACCCTTGTTGCGGAATTGGTGGCCGCAACAATGTTGGCTCCCATGTCCGTGGTAACGGGAGTGTCCAATGGGTCGCATCCCAGATCTTCCAAGGTACAGTCAATTGCTGCCTTGATGTTTTGCGCGGTATGACGTTCAGGAAAATGTTCGCACTTGAATTGACCATGTTTGAGACTCCAAGTATCGTTGAATTCTTCCACCTAAACCAGGAAGCTGAGATTACGATGGTCGTTAGAAAGATTGAATCAATACCAACACTAAATGTGTAATTGTTTAGGTTTCGCAATATGAGAATCTTGTTTTAACAACTTGAATAATAACGATTTTATATTATTCCCAACTTCCGTTGGGCCTTAGTGCTCGAAATTCTATGAACATTGTAAAGAAAATTGCCAATTTTTGTGACCGGTGTAACTCATTACCGGGTGGATGGATTTTGATAAACTTTTTTATTCGATGCCCGCACCGCTTTTAAAGGCAAGGTCCGGCTACGACCCTGTTTCCAGCATCGCAAATATTGCAGAAAGACAACTAATCATAAATAAGATAGGCTTGAGTTGCCATTTCTTACTGAGCACCAAGTGCAGTCTAGAGTGCTGCAAAAGTGCTTTTTGGGTCCATTTAAAACATCTGGAACAACAATTGTTCTGAGTATTTTGTGTTGATTTTTGGTTAAATACGTAACATCAAGAGTCCATGATAGACCTTTCAGCAAGAATATGACACTCTTGTTGTTTTACATTACGTATGCTGTGGGATGACGCGGTCCGTTTTCATGATTTTTATGAAACAAATTTTTATAATGACTTTTTATAAAAATTTGTTGATCAAAAGTTGGGGGGGGCAGGATTGGTGGATATTATTCGCCAGAAAAATTTACTTACAAAACAATGCCAACCAGGGAAGCACAAGCACTAAACACATGTATATTTAAGTGGCTAAAACTATTGTGCAACTTACCCAGAATACTGTGAAGTCCATATAGCTCCATTTATTGACAGCCTCTGTTGTTAGATCGGTGACGTAGGACACAGCCTTTTGAGCAACTGCTTTTCGGACGGCAGAGCGAATGGAATCCTGGACCACTTTTACCTGTTCGAGAATAGCGTTTCGAACTGTTACGCGGCCAAACATGCAATCATCCACACGAATGTTGCCGTAGAGACTGCCAATTCGAATGAGTTGTTGAGCCAAATTACGCAACCCCGCGTTTTCCAGGATATTAAAAGCAGACCCGCTTTGGCAGATAAATTGTACCTCTGCTGCCTTCATAGATCTCATGTCAGTTGCAAGAATGTTTCGTCCTGGCTGCTTTTTCACGAAACCATGCAAACCCAACTGCCTTCCAGACCCGGAAGTTTTTTGCTTACAACCCTTAGCATGGTCATTAAGGTTTTTGTGCCAATGTTAATCCATGTCCCGTCGACCAGTTTCCTGTACTGGATACAACTGTAACATATACGACAACATGCCCAACCTTGAATTACCTCTCCAGTGTCATCTCTGGTTTGGCGCATCAGTTGAAATGTCTTCCAACCCTCAGATTTTCCTTTTTCATTGTCAAAAAGTGTTAACACAAACTTCAAAACTTTGGACTTTAAAGTCTGCGCGGTATCCATATTGCAAACGTTTACTATTATTATTATACTTTAGCTACTAAAACAGTGCCTATAAAAAGTTTTACTTATAAACCCAGTATGTATGCAACAGAAACAGAATTAATAATTAAATTTGAAATAATTAGAGTACATCACAGACTGGTAGGAATGTTCTGACTAGCAAAAATTCACTAAGCAAAGAGGAAACCTTCAGAATTCGTTGACTAGTAATCTTAAGTAGTTGAAGGACCCTGTGACCCGGGTAGGTGCAAGGGCGGGTCACGCGGGTCAAGCACTTGACCCGTGACCTGGGGTGATCTGTCGGAAATGCTCAGAAAGTTGACCCGTGACCCGTGGGTCACATTTTCAACCCTGTTCTCTACCGCAAAAATAAAATTTTATTTAGGGTGCGGATTTTACAATTCCCAGGATCCTTAGACAATTTGGCAGCGGTTAAATTGATACTTAAGCCATTAAATAAATATAAAAAAGTTTTGTTTTTAGTTCTCAAAAATTGGATTTATAAAGTTCACTTAAGACCTTGTACAGTTATCTCATGTCCTTAGTCGGCCCCAGAAGGTAGCAAAGTGATTAGGTGAATACGGTTCAGCCGTATATGTCTTTTATGTGTGGTATTTGTGTATTACTGGCGAAAAAATACACTGTATATTAGTACACTGTATATTGTAAGCGAAGAAAGTTGAAGATTTAGACTCATCAATTAAAATATAGGTAACAGATCCTTACGGATTGTTACGAGGTGGATAATCCTGACCACATGATAATGGTCAACATTTACGAAAATCCCGACCACACCCCAATGGTCAACATTTTTTCGAATACCAAAAATCCCGTCCACAGTATAATGGACAACATTTTTTCGAATACCAGAAATCCCGTCCACAGTGTAATGGACAACATTTTTCCGAGTACCAAAAATCCCGTCCACAGTGTAATGGACATTTTTTCCGAGTACCAAAAAATCCTGTCCATAGTGTAATGGTCAACATTTAGTTGAGTTCCCCAATAATCAGGACCACGTGTATAGTGGCCAACTTTTCCGAATTCAGCCCCCAGATTCTCCCCAACCTGGAACACCCGACGGGAATAGCCCAAAAGGGTACGGAACCCACCGTCGCATTACAATACGTACATTTATGTAAGCAAAACCAAGTAATCGCCTCTTGGCGCAAGCAACTATTATATGGAGTTCCCCTATGTATACCCATCGACCATGAAAGCCCTGTTGTCACCTCATATATAAATTGCCTAACTGGCACAAACCATGAACCACGGTATATACGTAAACCAGTACTTGAAACAACTCGCAAGATCAATATAGCTATATAAGTACATAAGTACAACAAATCAGAAATTATCAGGTATATATGTAGATAATTGAAACAAAACTGAAATCAAGGTATATACGTACGTAATCGGAATAGAGCCAATGGCATCACATATCTATATATAAAGCTAAACGGCACAAGCCCGGAGTAATTGGGTTCAAAGAGTCCCGCTATGTAAGCGACTCGCATTTTTGGTATTTCGGCCTGCACCGCCGACATCGTTTTGATCAAGATGGGTATCGTTGTTGATATTTCAGGGATGGATAATTGTTATGGAATTGTAACCATATATACAGCTGCCTATGTACTTGTTGGTTGTAGTGCCCTAATGGCACGCCTTGATATATGTATATTTATATTGGAATTGGCATGATTTTACCGTAGTATCATTGGCCATAAAGGCACCATTGATATATGCTTGAATTACGTACCATTGATATTATTCTTGTTATGCTTTTGATGGCCATAAAGGCACGTGTTCAGTATATATACTATCAGGATCGTATAGTATAATTGTGTACCGTTGAATCGATGTTATTGCTCATACATGTTTTCAGGTACACGATCCAGCCGCTTGATCGGGATAATAATTGTTAACCATTTGTATCTGAATGCTATATTATATTCATACCGTTCATTGTTATCGTATGAGGCCATAAAAGCGCCGCCCTATTGTTATCATTTCGTACTGTTCCATGATTGTGCCGTATTATATCTGTACTATTTATTGGATTGATCAGGCCATAAAAGCGCCTGCATTTCACGATGTTATAATGTACCATGGTTGTCATACTTTGTTGCATCTTTGTAATTTTTAGGTTGGAATTACGACCGCTTGAGTGTAACGTATTTGACAGGATTTTAGAAGGGATTTTAGGGAACTTTACGCACGCAAAACTGATATCTTATAGGTACCGAACTTGAGTATGGCGAGCCCTTGCCATACTCGATTTATAGGGAATTTTAGGACGGTACGACTCCCCGCCGAATCCAGTACAAGCATATACATATAGGAATTGCCCTGCCCCGAACGGTAGGACCTCGAAATTAGTTACAAATTGTCGTTGGAAAGATTGCCGCGACGGACTCCCGTCACGACCGTCCTCCCGAGTGAGGACCACAAAGATGTGGCTGTTCGCCCGAAAGCGAGCAGCAATTGAGAAAATTATCTGGGAATTATAAGAGGAAACCGAAAGTATAAAGTTTACCAGTGCTCGCCACACTGGTAATTTGCGAAGATAAATGAAATATTATCTACCAGCGTTCAATCTCGCTGGTTGAGATAAAAGATAAAAGTTGAAAATTTAGGAAAATTTGGTGTCGAAAATATCGGCTCCGGTCCATATCTCCGGAACCGTTGGGAATTCCGAAATTGAGTGCTTAACATTTCTTATAGAGAATTTTACGGTCTTTCGAATGCGACCGATTTCGTGGAAATCCGACCCGGATCCACGGACTTAGGGACAAATTAGTAAGTACGTAAGCGGTTTAAATACAAATAATTAAATATCTTAACGAATATTAAACTTAAGGTTATCTATGCGGCACCGTTGTAATCCCCAGACCCGAGGCTTTAATCTGAGCCCGGACCGGTCCCGCTGCGCCCACTCTTAGATACCCCATACGAAGATTCCAGAAATAGCGCCCCGACATGCGTGTCACCCCTCATTAGATTCCCCGTATCGAGACTAATCCGAAAATATATAAATCACCCCAGAAAAGTGTACCCCGAACCCAGGGGAACTATTTAAACACCCTACCCGGAGAAAATTTGGCATGGACCCTCCCTCGAGAGCCTATTTTCCCCCTATAGACCGAAAACGGTCCTGTTACATATCATTTTGTTCGGTCGGACATGCAGAGTCCGAAACCGAGTGTGGTTTCGCAATTCGGCCATCTACCCAGGAGCCCCACCCCCTTTTTATCCCTCGCCCGCTTTTCTTTTGTCTTGTTTACTTAAGCCGCGCCTCTTCTTGAAGCTTGTCTCTACGCATAAATGTTAACATCAATTAGATATTAAGTCTAACAAAATTTTATATAAATTGTATTAGCTGGACGTAGAGGCCCAGCGTTTGCGCTATGCTCTACCGATGATGTGTTACTTCTTTTGTGCATCTTTATTGAATCAACACGCCAAAGTCTGGAATTTATGGACAATTTTATATAAACGTTATACCAAGTTTGTATAAAGTTTGCAGTGGTACTAAGATGCTGGATAGTCTCTTATCAGCGATTGTAATGAATTTTATATAAAAGCTGAGGCTTCATATTAAGTTGCCGTTTTATTTGGCTCCTGTGTAAACAAGCTCGAGTTAGCAATCAAGCACTTTCAGATAGCAACATTATATGGAATGTGGAGTCTTAATAGATATTTCTAGAAACTGCAGCAGTCTATAGAAGTGCTATATAAAAGTTAAAGCTTGTAGTTTAAAATAAACTTTATATTAATTTGTGGACCGACGGATGTTTGACTGTTAGTTTATAGGAAAGTTGATGTGAAATTTCAAGTTCGCAAGTAAACAGCCTTGACCTCGACAAGTTATAGTGCTTTAACAGTAGCGGCATATTTTTCTGAACGTTAGATGTATGGGTCTTCCGTAACCGAGTATAGCGTTATATGCAGTTTTGCTAGAAAGTTCAGCGTTGTAGTTTGGAGTTTATGTTTATAGTTTAGTTTTACTTAAAAGTTTATATAAGTTTGATATCAACAAGATCGTAAATCTTATAAATTGCGTAAAATTTAATAT
>JASANE010002128.1:0-18327 GCA_030248225.1 Trileptium ribeirensis
TACACTGATATACAACGCCTTACGACCATCAATCTATGAATTTCACAACTGGACATTTTTACTTTTCCGCTTGGGACTGAGTTGCTTTCTAACGCTGCTAGGTACACTGATATACAACGCCTTACGACCATCAATCTATGAATTTCACAACTGGACATTTTTACTTTTCCGCTTGGGACTGAGTTGCTTTCTAACGCTGCTAGGTACACTGATATACAACGCCTTACGACCATCAATCTATGAATTTCACAACTGGACATTTTTACTTTTCCGCTTGGGACTGAGTTGCTTTCTAACGCTGCTAGGTACACTGATATACAACGCCTTACGACCATCAATCTATGAATTTCACAACTGGACATTTTTACTTTTCCGCTTGGGACTGAGTTGCTTTCTAAGGCTAGTTGCGTACACTGATATCTAGAAACTGCGAATATCTAAATTGTATATTATATTTATATTTCTAAGGTATAAAGACGGAATTACTGCTATGCTCACTATTATAGATGCTACAAGTAATAGTTGTAGCACAGCTATCGTGCGTTAAGTGATTTGTACGCACGGTTGTGACGAGTTCAGACGAGTGCGTCATCACGAGTTTGAACGAGTTAAACAACACAATCGTGCGCACAAATAAACTTGACGCACGCCTGGCTGTGCTACAACTGACATGTAATACAGCTAATTTAGCTAACCGTGCGTTAAGTCAATTTGATGCACGGCTTTAACTATATAAGCTGTGTTACAATTATAGATGTATATATATTATTTTTTGCAGTGCGTGTGTGCTCCTGGCGAACCAGGCCCCAAAGGATCACGTGGGCCAGAAGGTCCCCCTGGGCCAATGGGACCACCTGGATTACCCGGCTCTGTTCTGCCTCCAAATGTAAGACTTTCGTATATAGAATTGGAGCATATTAATTATAGACATTTAAGTAAACGAAAAATTATGTATAACTAGGAAGTTGTTAGGTAGCAAGGATAATATTTCTTTAGAAAGGAGTTCATTTAGAAATTCTTTTCTAAATTAGGTATAGCGATGGTTTTAAGCATGACAAATAGTCCTAAACTAAAATTTTACAAGTGACTACATTTTACTATAATCGAGTTAGATCAGAAATATAAATGAAATTAAATTTAAAAAAATTAATTTAAAATATTAATATCAATATCTCTGGTATAATTTACTATTATGTATTACGATGGATCCCAATCTTCTAGGACTCAAAAGAAATGTATTTTTTTCCAATTCTATGAATATGTTTAGGACAAAAATTTATTTTAGGATTGAAGTCTCGATAAGGTAATTTTTTTTAGATTTTGAGAATAAATTGTGATGTGTCAAAAAATAAATTATGACCTAAACAAAGAAAGAACGGTACCTAATTTCATTCGCTTCCACCATTTGCTCCAGAGGTGCTCTATTAAAATGTATTTCCAGGCTCGAGTAACATATTGTTTTATTTTGTTTTTTTAAATAGCGAAGTTATATTATAATGCCACTATATGAGGAGAACGGTATGCCACATTTCGTTATCACAAAGAAAAGCGTTGCATATTTGAATTGTCTCGAATTAAAATTTTATCTTATCACCTAGGTCTTGTCATCATGTGCAGCTCTATATTGGAGGGATTGAGGTACTGATTTAGAAAATATTCTCACTTTATGATTTATTGGTATTTTAGATAATAATAGACTGGTTGTATTTTAAGGAGTTGATGTTTATTTTGTAATTTGCTATTTTTTAGACCAAAACAGTTCCCGTACCCGGACCAAGAGGCCCGCCCGGACTAAAGGGCTACAAAGGAGATCCGGTATGGTTTGCTTAAACCCTTTGCTCATTTTCAGATATATTATAAAATAAATTTATGCTTTACTAAGTAACAGTAGTCTTTGTTTTCACTGCTATTCTATAACACACTTAATTATCGCCGAAAGTCAGCAGTGTAAAGTTATCCTTTTAAGATATGTTTTAATTATCAATTAGGGCTCCCTTTAATTTTTCATGAATCAAAAATGTAACAGCTCGAAAATGTACTACATACGAGTCTTTGATCACATATTGCATCATTGCGCCTTTGCTTTGAAACTTCTCAAATTTAATACTGATGCACCTGAAAATTATGACATTTGTTTTAAGCAACAATTTCATTTAGAGTGTAATACATATCGACTGTAAGGCGATTAAATGCTACAAAATAGATGTAAACATGAATCTAGGCTCACCAAAATTTTCTATGTCCATGTTAAATTGTTCGGTACATTTGTCTCCTACTGTTAAAACTGTTAGACAAGAAAGCCAGCCATTCTCTCACCGTTTATTGTAAATATTGCTGCGATTTCTGGAACTAACCGTGGGAAACTAAGGTTTTGGCACAATAAGCTATTTGTAAACGTTAATAATAATAGAGTACAATTGGGACTTGCACAAAGCATTAGGTATGAGTATGACACTTTCCTGCAACCTAATGGTACCTTGTTGGATGACACTGCCGCCTTTTGCTCTATCCCTATCACTTTTGGCTGTCAAAATATACTTAGCCCTCCCCCGTACAGTTTTGTGGAGAGGAAGTAGGACTTCTCTAGGTTGACTGGAAGAGAGTGGCGGATCCATCTGACCTCTACTCAAGACTGGGAGTCAATCAAAGTTATCCAGCTGGTCTCATTCGAAACTGTGTCCCGATCTATACCCCTTCGAAATTGGTAGTGTCAGACCTGTGAGGAGAGTAAAGGCCAAAAACGCCCGAGTCATCTAACAAACATTGGTTATTATTACATCAACAAGGAATGATCTGGTATTTACAGTACCCTAATAAAGTTTTTTGTTACTTTATTTTGTTTGTAAGGAACTTTAGGGTTTTTCTTCTTATTCGCTGAACTACTTCGATTTCAGTATCGTTATTGATATTTTAGGGAGACAAAGGAGAAGTGAGATATGGCCAGAAAGGCGAAAAGGTAAGTGATTTTATTAAACTTTGCTCTATTACACTTTATTGTTCTTATTACTCATATATATTATTGGAAATGACCTTGACAGGTGGGAGTAGCGGGTAAGCCCCTATCAGTTGGAACTCCCTAAGTTATAGTTACCTCCTGTGCTCCGGTAGTGTTGTTGCAATTAAATAATCTGTCGAATCAGTGAATATTATGCGGTGTTTACGGTATAAAGGACCCACCATGTGGAAGTTTTGTCCCCCAATGGTTTACACCACACCATCAAGTGGTGTACGGTATATACCTACTCTATAGAATGCAACAGATGGTGTACCAGACATCTTCCACTTAATTATGGTGGCTAAATCTACCTATTGTTTATTACTGACGGTGTCAAGGGCACCATCCAAAAACACATCATGTAAGGCGTGTAAATAACAGCATGTTGTAGCTAACACCATATAAATTTTATGGTGTGGTCTACACCATACTATTGTCGACACTACACTACCTTTGTATACTATCTGAAAATACAATCACAAACACCATGGTGTCAAAGACACTATATATTTGATGGTGGCAGAGGCACTGAGTTCGGACAGAACTTTCACATGGGGGTCAAAACTTTCACTTTATAACGTAAACGATGCATTAGACTGAAAATGAAATATTATTAAAAGTTGTTATTAAAAATTTGAAATATTATGATAATGTCAATGTTTTTCATTGACTTGAAAATCAATTTGAATATGTTGCTTTACGCAGCGATTGAATCGCTGCTAGCTCAGTGTTTTTGCTATAAAACTTTGGAACTTCCCTTGCTCATCTTGTCTCCACCATGCTTAGGATCAAATTTTGGGTCTTAACATTGTAAATCGCAGCGATTGAGTCGCTGCTAGCTCAGTGTTTTTGCTATAAAACTTTGGAACTTCCCTTGCTCATCTTGTCTCCACCATGCTTAGGATCAAATTTTGGGTCTTAACATTGTAAATCGCAGCGATTGAGTCGCTGCTAGCTCAGTGTTTTTGCTATAAAACTTTGGAACTTCCCTTGCTCATCTTGTCTCCACCATGCTTAGGATCAAATTTTGGGTCTTAACATTGTAAATCGCAGCGATTGAGTCGCTGCTAGCTCAGTGTTTTTGCTATAAAACTTTGGAACTTCCCTTGCTCATCTTGTCTCCACCATGCTTAGGATCAAATTTTGGGTCTTAACATTGTAAATCGCAGCGATTGAGTCGCTGCTAGCTCAGTGTTTTTGCTATAAAACTTTGGAACTTCCCTTGCTCCTCTTGTCTCCACCATGCTTAGGATCAAATTTTGGGTCTTAACATTGTAAATCGCAGCGATTGAGTCGCTGCTAGCTCAGTGTTTTTGCTATAAAACTTTGGAACTTCCCTTGCTCATCTTGTCTCCACCATGCTTAGGATCAAATTTTGGGTCTTAACATTGTAAATCGCAGCGATTGAGTCGCTGCTAGCTCAGTGTTTTTGCTATAAAACTTTGGAACTTCCCTTGCTCATCTTGTCTCCACCATGCTTAGGATCAAATTTTGGGTCTTAACATTGTAAATCGCAGCGATTGAGTCGCTGCTAGCTCAGTGTTTTTGCTATAAAACTTTGGAACTTCCCTTGCTCATCTTGTCTCCACCCTGCTTAGGATCAAATTTTGGGTCTTAACATTGTAAATCGCAGCGATTGAGTCGCTGCTAGCTCAGTGTTTTTGCTATAAAACTTTGGAACTTCCCTTGCTCCTCTTGTCTCCACCATGCTTAGGATCAAATTTTGGGTCTTAACATTGTAAATCGGAGTAGGTACGGACGCATATCGGCTCAGTGAAACCTCTTATGTAAGTTGGTTTATAAAGATTCTGTTGAGTTGATAAATTCATTTTATGTTAACAGTATTCGCAACATTCAGACTACAAAGCTTCGAATCATAATTTATTTTAAAAATGGCAACTTTTGTTAGTTTCAAATTTCATTTTACAAAAATGTTATGCAAGTATATAGTTGATTTTATTGACGTATATAGATTCACCAGATAGTTTTATTTTTCATTTTTTTTCTTAATTTTCAGGGAAATTCAGGTTTCGGTTTTCCGGGACCTCCAGGAGTGCCGGGAAGGCCAGGAAAGGTTAGCGATATGTTCTATAGTAAAACGATTAAACACAAAATGACGCTCTGTCATATGATTTTCGTGACTAACATAAATAGCAATAAACACAGCTACAGTTGGGTTCACACAGGTAATAATAACCATTAGCTCAGATAATATTTATTTGAATGTGTGGCCGATCATACAGATGTAACCATCTTAAATATTTTAAGTAATCAACGAAGGTGATAAAACAGCAGGATTAGCAGTTGTGATTTACGAATTCCTCGCTCAGAATGTTTCGAAAATATTGTTTTAATTCGAAATTCCATGTCATTCAAATGACCCGATAACACGCTTATTAAAATGCGGCTTAGGAGTCAAGTTCACAATCCCGCACTGTCATTATTATAGGAAGGTATGTGTTCAATTCAGCTGATAACCTTTTGACTAGATTTTTACAGCAAAAATATACATGACCGCATGACATAGATACAAGTTAGCAGAGCACAAATTTTTTTTTACATGATTTACCAAATATTTAGCTTCGGTGTAGGATTTCCAAAAACACATTGTCCGTTTTTGCTTGGTCTGATGCTTCACTGCTGGAATAAAAAAAATTACCAATGTGAATAATTAATCCAGGCAAAGCCTAAATTGTGAGCGTTGATTTTAAATCTGGAATCATCGGTCATCACTTTAGATTCTATAAACAAAGCTATGATTTCTGAAAGATCAGTTAAAAAGTACTATACCATTTACAACTGACCCATTGCTTTCAAATCAGCTCATAGTGTTTTGTTCCTTAGCTAATGTTATTTATGTAGTTAGGTATAAAAGTAATATTAAGATGACGTTGCACTGGTTATGTGTCAGTGCAATTTTATCAAATGCAGAAAGCGTAAGAAACGAACCACATCCTAAAAATTTACTACTTCGCCTATCTCAGTGTCGCCACGACCTGCTTTAAAAACAGCCAAAACACAGGGATTTGATCTATTTAAACTGAAATTAATGTTCAAAACATTTAAACATAGCTTATAAAATGTATCAAACGGCTGCTCTTCGGGATATCCCAAAATAGTTATCAATAAATAATGAAGCATGAGATAGGTTTAATTATAACTATACACCTATTACTTAGCTTATCGACTGAATGATTTCTTTTTAAAATAAAAGTGATGCGAAATAAATGGAAAATATTTTTATGTTGACAAAGTTGCCCTTAAAATTATATTTTAGGCGATGAAAGGTGAAAATGGTTATCCCGGTCCGGTTGGTCCTCGCGGTAAACCGGGACCTCCAGGACCACCGGGTCCGTCTGGGCCACCGGGCGAATCGCTCGGCCCTGACTATTCTCCCCGTTTTATGGTAAGCCTTTATTTACATTTTGTTTTGTGATTTGAATAAGTTTTGTTGTATATTCGGATTGCTTTTCACATATAGTCACAACAGGATAAAATTTTGTCCCTATAATATGCGTGCAAATCTAAAACACACTGTTAAACTAATCTAAAATAGATTTATTTTGGTTCACATCTCAGGACTGGTCTAAGGCATAAAAATTTTGGTCTAAGGGTACACAAAAGTTTTTATCATTTATTCTGTGGTCTTATACTCCAGAGAATTTTTTACACCGTTTATCGGTGCAATATTTAGCGTTTGGATAGTAACAATAAGACAGAGTTGTAGGTACTATCATAGACGTTTATTTAAGAAGATTAAAAATGTTTTGTCGTTTAGTAGAATTTTGGACAATATTTTCGAGACAGCAGCTCTTGACGAATATCGAGTCTAATATTGGTTATTGCCGTTTCGGCTCAGGTAACCCTGAGGGGAAATACGTTATATCATTAGAAAAAGAACCACTTAGTGAGGAGGGTTAGTCTTAGGCTTAGTGTATGTCTCGTATAAAGAGCGTAAGCTTAGACTAACGCTAACACTTAGGCTTAGTATATCAAAAACGGCATGGCATGGGTTTGGCACATCATAGTTACCTCGGCCGAAGTTTCCGTAATACTCAACTATACACTGCAATAATTCAGGTAGTCTTTGTAAGAACAATACATCGGCTTTCGAAGAGTAATCAGAACTTCAAATTAACACCGTGGTATACGTGGCATAAACTGACATGTGTCACTTTTAAAATAAAAAAAATTCTAAACTGAATAACATTTGTGAAAGAATTATAGACATTTCGATTTGAGCAGCTATTTTAGAACAATTTTGCTATCTATACATGAAAAGCCTAATTCTTAAATATTATCTTAAATTTGTTTTTGTCCAAATAAAAGGAATGTATGAAATTTAATTTGAGAAAATTCTTTGAAATTTGCACATTACTATTTATTTTTAGGGTTCAAACAGCTTCCCTGGTCCACTTGGAACTCCCGGTATTGCAGGTTGGTATCAATTGTGATTTAACTCACCGATAAATGTGTGCGACCTAATGTAAACTCTATGAACGGTGTTGGGCATAGGAATATAATCACTAGCTTTTACACGCAAATGTTAGTGACTAAATTCAGCAACCACACAACTGTTTGTGATTAAAGCCACGTAATACATGCTCATAGGGAAACACGGAGAGGTTATAGCTTAGATGTATCCAATCTCTCCTATGCGGGAAGGGCCGATCCTCCAGGCAGGTGACCCGAGTTCCCCACGACGGCGGCAAATGCACCGAGCACATAGGTGGCCCAAAGGCGCAGCACTTCTCCCCTCTCAGCCCGCGTCCAGCCGTTGGCTTGTCCGCCCCTAGGGAAAATCCACCGTCCTTTACCCGAAACCGCGCTACCCACCCGGATAGTCCTGACTTAGGGAATGTATTTTCAGCTATGAATGACTAAAGCTACAGCACGATTTAGTCGTTTACTTTACTTAATTGTACGCCTCTATAGTCACCCCGAAACCCCGCTACCCACCCGGATAGTTCTGACTTAGGGAATGTATGTTCAGCTATGAATGACTAAAGTTACAGCACGATTTAGTCGTTTACTTTACTTAATTGTACGCGTCTATAGTCACCTACAGTAAATATCATTTGCGTTAGTTTTGTTGCGTTACTAAGCGTTAATTTCAGCAAAATGTATAAACAGCGTTGTGCACACATTTCTCTGTGAACGTTTTTCACTATTTGACGCAATATATTCCGATTGAGAAGCGAAATGTAGCGAGGCACAAATTTTCTATAAAATCTAACACGCATAGTGAGGTTAATGTCACCTTTAGGGGCCGGACGATATAATGTTAGAAAAAAGAACAGGTTAGTACGGGGGCTATTATTCAGCAACAGTTCGCCGACTTAGGCTTAGGATTAGTGTATGTGTCACATAAAGACTTTAGCTTAATGGGCTAAGGTTGAGTATATCGAGAACCGCACGTCATGCATTTCCCTTCCGGCCCTAAAAGTTACAAAGGTGCGCTATGATATAAACTGTGCTACAGCTATGTTTCAAGTAGGTTGTATGTTGGCATTGCGATGTTTGAATTACTCGTTTGAACTTTTTCAGAACCGTTGCATGGGAAGTTATTGTTCAACCTTTACTAAACGTTTTATTTTCGCAGGTTCTATTTAAGTTGTCATCATTATTCTGTAGAACCCAAACCATCTGTTGGAGGTGTAATAGATCTATGGCCTTTTACGCCAAATTATAATGCCGCAGGAATACAAAGAGCATGCAATTGACCAGCGACTACTCCAGGGCATGTTTACTTCGCTCGCCGTCAAATTGCATTTTATAAATTTGTGCATCGTAAAGCAACAATATATATTGTAATCAGTTTGCACTATTGCAATCCGTATTGCAAACATGACGAACCAATATTAAAATGATTTTGTTACAGTACAATTTCAATTTTATGCTAAACTCAACTTAGTTTCTTTCAGACGAAAGATTGTATCACATTCCAATGTTTTATGTGTGATAACACTGGCGTTTTACCCTCTATTTGGTTGGCCGGTCATGGGCCAGGTCGTCCTACACACACCACCAGTTTTGTTGGGGCGTATGTGGAACCTGCTGTTTTGAGGTTCTAGGTTGTATAACTGTGCTAGGTTCAACATTACTGCTCTCAAGCCAGAGGATCTGATCCCCGTCCGCCCACAAATCTGGAGGCGTGTGCATGAGGACCCCTATAAACCAGACTTGTGGATAGCGTAGGGTAAAAAACGACCGTATAATCAAACATGCAATAATGTTAGAGTACAGGGAAGTGGCATAGTTTTCGTTTTTACACACACTTTATTATTAGTAGCAATGAATCCTATTTTCGTTAAACATATTTCAAAGATTGTTTGAGCACTAATACAACGGAATCTACAAAGGAATAATCAGGAAGCAGCTTGAGACGATTATATTGAATGAATCCCTGTTTCGTGCTCCACTTCTGGCTAAATTTACCCTCCTTCCTCTGCAATGCAATGTGCAGTTGCCCTTTATAGCGGTGATTATAATAAGTGATTACAAGATTAAGTTGATTACAAAGATTTTTGTTCGAGGATAACTTTTAGACTAATACTTCATAGTCAGTGAGCCTAAATGGTATGTTTCTCTTATATTTTAACTACTTATATCAATGGTGATTTCGCATTAGATTTTGTTATTCTCATTTGTCATTAGGCTTTGAGGAACAATCACATGGTATATAGGTGGATACGTCCTATTTTAGGACCGCGAGGAGTTCCTGGACCACCTGGCGAATCAATGGTGATTTCGCATTAGATTTTGTTATTCTCATTTGTCATTAGGCTTTGAGGAACAATCACATGGTATATAGGTGGATACGTCCTATTTTAGGACCACGAGGAGTTCCTGGACCACCTGGCGAATCAATGGTGATTTCGCATTAGATTTTGTTATTCTCATTTGTCATTAGGCTTTGAGGAACAATCACATGGTATATAGGTGGATACGTCCTATTTTAGGACCGCGAGGAGTTCCTGGACCACCTGGCGAGCCCGGACCGCCCGGTCCACCTGGTGTAAGTATATTTGTATAGATGAGTTAGTTTTAATTCTCGGGTTGGGGTCGTATAGCCGAGCGAGTTTAATTGTTGAGAAATCCTTAAAATGAAGGCACATCGATGGATAACACCAGTGATTTCTTGTAGCGGTTCTGTGGAATCATACAGATAAAATAAGGTCATTTTGCATCTATTCTTGAAATCATTCATTCTTGAAATCTACTACTAAATTTGTAATAGAGCCTGACTTTGTTTGTTATTTTAGGAAACTTAAAATTATTTTTTTTCAATTGAATAAATGAATTTATAATATTTTAATGAATTTTTAATTTTGATCGATTATAACCGACGATCGAAATCATGAACACAATAACTGACTGGCTTTAGAAGTTTGCTCGTATAGCTGCCTTGAGAAAAATTCACACATTCTGAGATAGCCTCTACTTTTAGACCAAATGTGTACGAAGGTCCGTCCGGTTAGGGTGACAGATGGCCTTGAGACCTGAGGTACTCGACCCGCGACGGGAACCAGGACAGTGGGTATCCAAAGCTTTCAACCGCTTCCGCAAATTTTCTTTATAATGTCTCGATTTTCCCCAATTTTTGCAGTTGCGGAGATGCAGAGTCCAGAGGAACAGAGGGCTGTGACCCTATGTGTAGATCGGCTACCCCCTTCCCTGTAAACACCTATTCATTTAGACAGATCTCAAAAATGGGAATGAAATAAATTTTGGGTTTATCAATTTAAATTTAACTAAAACTGACAAAATTATTAATTAGCGAGTCCTGGATGTGCCATCTACTGATATTCTGTCTGATATGTCGGTTAGCTAAGTATTTTTATTAGGTCAAGGATCGCAAGGATTCATATTTTTTTTAATTTCGCAGACTGTGTACGGGTTCTGTGCATGTATATTGCCCCAAGGCTTCCGGCACAGTTTGTAAGTAGGCCTCGGGTAATCCACTCTCACAACCATGCAGCTGAAACTGATATTTGTCGGCGAATATGAATAGATGCTTATTTGGGTATTAATATAGCAATAGAGAATCTATTCAAGCTAATCTATCTAATCTATCTAATACTAAAATTAGAAATATAATATCGAATTTAGTTACTAAACAGCTATATTTCTGCTGCACAATGTGTTAATAGGCTGTCATTCTAATAAATGTAAAAATGTTGAATATACTTCAATTTAAAACAATTATAGTCCATTGTGTATTTATAATTTTTTGTGGGCTCAAATTAGTGCGCAATGAGTGACTGACTCACGATCAGCGATGCAACGAAGGTTGGATGATGGGTAAAATTTTAGAAAATGTGATGCAACATAGGTAAAATTTTAGTTTAAAAACTTTTAGAAAATGGTATTTTGTTCCGACATTGGAGTACTTCTTGTTTAGGCACAGCGTTTGAGCAAAAATAACTTACTAGCTATTAATTACGTAGTACAGAGCTATGTTTAATATGATACATTTTACGGTCTAAAGTTACCTTTAATGGTCATAGTTTGTATCGTTAGGAAAAGTATATCATAGTTTTTGTCTCCAGGTTTTATGCTTAGCATTTAGCCTAAGTGTGTATTCACACTTTTAAACTTTTTGTTCAAACTTTGAGCTCAATATTTGAGCTCAAAATTTGATCAAAATTTTGATGGTAATTTTTAAACATAATTTCCCGATGTTTAAAAATTGAGATCAGAATTTGAGCTCAGACTTTTTAAGGTAATGCATCTCGTCGATGCTTGGCTGCAGGAATACCATTAAAAAGTTTGAATAGTGTTCGCACGTTCAAACTTACTAAAAATGGAAAAAAAAGATGCTTTCAAATTTTGATCAAAATTTGAGCTCAAATTTGATCAAAATTTGAGCAAAAAGTTTGAGCGTGTGAACACGCCTTAAGATTTTGTATATATGATATGAAGCTTTAGACTTTAACATAGATATCGACAATGACATACATTTAATCCCCCCCCCAAAAAAATGTTACATTTGGAAATTTTACCATCGAGCTGAAATATTGTCCAGTTTTCTTTTATATATATATTTTTAAAATTCTTTTTCGAAAAACCTTTGCACTGCTATACAATACAAAATTATATTTATGTTTTGTGAGATATATTAGTTTTTTGTATTTCATATTTATTTATATTATTTTATTTGTTGTGTTTTATTTCAGTACGGTGGTGTCTCAAACGCTAATCCGGGTCAAAAAGGACAGAAGGTTAGTTATTTATATTTTATGTTAGTGTTTTTTTATAATATATAGCTGAAACTAGTATAATAGGCATAACAATTAACAAATACTGAGCGTCTCCCTCGGCTAATTCCCAACTACCGTGGATTTTCAATTGTTGGTACTGGAAAACAAAAATAAGAAGAAACAAAGGCACCCTACATCTGGGTACTTAGTTATGTAATAACATGCGCATATGTTATCCACCACAAGGTATAACTCGGCAAAACACGGTGGAAATTCATTTGGAACCGTCAGCCTTCAGCCTAGAAATAGCTTAATTAAAGGCATAACTAGGTGACCATATCCTTGCTGCAATATAGTGAAACGGATTAGCCTTTTTTATAAAGTTGTAGGTTTGGTACAAAAATGACGCATTTTCCCGAATTTAGTGAGCTAAAGGCCCAACGGTAGTTGGGAATAATGCCCCGAGATATGTATTAAATGTGAAATGGAAGCATGATGACACTGGACATGCCGGGGTAATCTTCGATGCAGATTTTCGAACCGATAGGGCTATGAGTCATCGTGCGAGATCTGATTTTCCTGGTTTTGTGTACGACGCTTTGGTTCGATTTTGATAAAAATTAAAAATCATACATGAGCTCCAGCGAAAATGCCCTGCTCGTTTCTGGACAGTTTCTTTTTCGTTTGAGGTCAAATCCTGAAATGGGACACTATTTAATACATATTTTATAAATGTACTGTTTGATGTAAGACGTGCTACCTAATAAATCATAAAGCAATGAGTTATTTTTTAATGAAATTAACCACAATTAGATATTTATTGTGTCGGCCACATCTTTAAATGGTTAGTTTTAATATTTTTATTTCATCTAAACTCAATTTTCTACGAAGCAAATAGCTTACTATCGATAGCAGAAAACAGCTAAAGTTGTGTTTATATGAGCTAAATTGTTTGTTTTAGGGTGATCCAGGAATTGGATTTCCTGGCAAACCCGGTCCACCAGGACCTCCAGGACCGTCGTCTACCGGTGAATCGTATAAAGGCGTGATGTTAAATATCCCTACGGTATGTTCTTTGTCGTGCAAAGTTGTCACATTGTAAGTATATACATGGTGATTACTACATGCTTTGCAAGGACTCAAAGCTCCGACAATAGTTTCGGAAACATATGGCGTTGTTGTAGGATACCACGTTCGGACCCTCCTATAGGTGCTATATTTAACAATGTATTAGTTTAAGCATTATACAAAGCTTGAATATAGTCAATGTGCCAGCTGCGCAATATTGTTATGTTCAAACTGAGTCCCGTTGTGAGGGTGAACTATAATAGTTCTGCTCCTTAATACTTATGAAGCATCATTGCCTCGACTTTGACACAAAAATTCAGCATTTATCAATTCATAACAGAAACGGCGATATATCAAGGTCTTAAATCACATTTTTATGGTAGTCTGATAATTTTTTTACGTTGTTAGCACTATTTATTTGTTAGAACAAAATACTATAAAAAGAATGGCCAAGGCAACTCTGAGTGGCCAAACTGTAATACATGCCATGTCGTTCTCGATGTAGTAAGCTTAAGTCTTAGCTTATGTTTAGGATCTCATATGAGACATACACTAAGCCTAAGCCTAAGTTGGGGCTCTAGCCCGGAACTCTCCGCTTTAAGCTGATCTTTTTTCTAACGATATAACGTATTGCTCCTCACGTTTACCTACGCCAAAAGAATAAACACATTTGAAGACAGGACTTGAATACTCACTGTGAATTGGTTTGGACCGCGCTATTAGACCACTACGCCATACTTTCATGAAAGTGTCCATATTAGCTTAGGATAATGGTTTTAATAATTTTTGAGGTTGAAATCAATTTTGGTGGTTTGTAGTTTTTGCGCATACATTCATTCACCCCTGAGTTTAAAATTATCAGCCCTACAAATACAGAATACTAAATAAAGTTCTGCTAACGATTGACGCACACTGGTGAATGTAAAATCGAGAGTGTGGCATGCCTCGCAGACAGTTCAGCTTTATAAAAACACTTTCACTTTTTGATGTTTACCGTCGTTGTAACGTGTATGTAATAAATTAGCATTATTAACCTTTACCTATCATGGAGTTGGCCAGGTATCTGTCTTTGGGAAATACTAAATCAGAACTGCATTTTTCAAATATCCTGGTGACTCCTGTCTCAAATTTTCGTCTACTCTATCAGCCTTGCCGCTGGGAGTGATCTCTAACCACATTTTGTACAAATCATTGTTTTTATAGCTTCAGGTTTCGGTTTCTGTGGTTGAGGGTATAAGTCCCCTCAAAAATGGGAACATGAGAATAAAACCAATGGGTATAGCTATCATGACACCCATTCCAAGTAATTCTTATTGCAGATAGGAAAACTGAATCCCTATTCCGAGTCCCCGCAAAAAGTTCCTTCCAGACAGAATGAGTATTCGTCATCGACTGATTGTTTTAGCCACTCATATTCGAAACTGACAGCGAACTATTTTCTTTTGATGGGAGCAGTGGATTCCGAGTCCCCACAAAGACTTCCCTCAAGACGGAATGAATATTCGTCACCCACTGATTATTTTAGCCACTTATATTCGAAACTGACAGCGAACTATTTTCTTTTGATGGGAGCAGTGGATTCCGAGTACCCGCAAAGACTTCCCTCCAAACGGAATGAGTATTCGTCACCACTGATTATTTTAGCCACTCATATTCGAAACTGACAGCGAACTATTTTCTTTTGATGGAAGCAGCGGAAGAGCTCATCAGCAATCTCGGTCAGGAACAATCGCATTTTCTGAAGAAAGCGACCGACTCTACCTACGTGTACGCAATGGGTGGAAGACTATTGCGGTAAGTTTGCTTAAAAATGACATAGCTATTTTTGTAAACTTTCTTTAATTTATTCTTAAAGAAATTTATTACAAAGTAATCATTTTGTCAAAGGTGTGTTCCCACGCTTAATTTGTTTTGCCCAGATTCTGACCTTAAACTTTGAGATAAAATTTTGATCAAAATTTAACTATGATTTGTAACAGAAAAATACAGTCAATTAGGATGCTTCAGAATTTGAGATCTTAAGGTGTATCCGTACGGTAAACTTTTTGTTCAAATTTTTAGCTTAAAACTTGAGTTCTAAATTTGATAAAAATTTTAATGTAATTGTAATGGAAAATATGACAAACTATGCTTAAAAATTTGGATTCAAATTTGAAACTATAAAATTTTCAAGCACTATTCCTCGCCCACGGTCGGCAGATGCAATACGCTACACATATTGAGGTGTTCATGCGTTCAAATTCATTAAAAACTCAAACAAAAACTATTTTCAAATTTTGAAGAAAATTTGATCAAATGTTGAGTTCAAAATTTGAGCAAACAGTTTGACGTTTCACCGTACCTAAAATTTGAGCTCAAAAACTTTCAGGTAATATATCTCGTCGATGATTGGCTAAAAGAATATATTTGAAAAGTTTGAACAGTGTGCACACGTTCAAACGAACCAAAAATGCAAAAAGATGCTTTCAAGTTTGATCAAAATTTGGGCAAAAAGTTTGAGCGTGTGAACACGCCATTAGTCGCCCAGCAAAATCCTGAAGATATAAACGTTGAACAAATTCAAACATTTTAATTTTAATAAATGATTATCTTAAAGTCCATTTTCCACATATTTTCCAAGATTCTTTTTGTATTAAATTTGTCAGTGTAAGTTTGGCATATAGCAGTTTATTACAACTAAATCGTTTTGGTTACATTATAGTTAAGATGAGTTAAAATGAACTTAAACTTTTGGAGCGCATAGTATTAAATTTTATTTCCAAACCAATTCTTTCTAAAAAATCATACAAGTTCTCTGAATGACATGTTATTCTTGGTATACGTGCAACATTTGTAGGTGTTAAATATATTTGAAGACGAAGTTTTGACAATGGACAGGCTCTAACCGATTATTAGACGAAGGGTATATGAGATGGATTTGACAGCCAATGTTCTTATAACTAATTTATCTAGCGAAAGATGATGGGGTCTTATAAAAGTTGGCCAATATGGTACCTTTTATTAACAGTTAGTATTGGTATGGGCAAACAAAATGTATTCTCCTGTATGCGCTCACATTTCTGTATGAAATAGTTGGACTAAAATAACATATTTTCACTTAGTTGGAAATGTTTAAACCATTAGGGTTCACACGCGTTTCAGTTCCCTACTCTTAAGTTTTGATATTATAAAATGAGTTAGTTGTTCCTTTCTCTAACTTTATAACGTTATTCTCTGTCGTTCGACTTTACAATTGATAAATATAAATTTATATAATTAAAATATAATTAATAATATTAAATAATTATTAATATGATTAAAATATAAACTTTATCATGGCAAATGGTTGGGGGTTATACGGTAACTGTGGATATTGTCGTAGTATGCAGATCTTCAATTATTGCATGTGTGTCAAGCCAGAGTGAAATTGAACAACTTTAGTTGATATTTATTTTATAAACTATTTTTATTTTAGTAATTAATTTTATAAATATTTTAGCTTGAAGACGCCCCATTTATCGCCGAATCGCCAGAACCACTGCCAAAATCACAAGCTCTAAGCCAATACCAAACCAACAAGGTTTGTTCTTATCTGTTTGGTTCTCTCTAATAAAACCGAAGGATGGATAAAAGTTTTGGCCCATTTCAACTTTAGGGACCGGACGTTATAACGTTAGAAAAAAGAATAGCTTAGAGCATGGGTTAGGTTGGCGGCAGCCCCCCCCCCCCGACCTAGACTTAGGCTTTGCACAAATCTTGTATAAAGATCTTAGCCTAGGCTAAGACTAAGGCTTTGGCTTAGTATATCGAGAACGGCATAGCCTGCATTATACTTCGGCCCCTAAAGTTGACGTGTCCAAAAGTTTTGATATAAGTTTTCAGTGGTCTCCGAACAGTAGGAACTGGAACAATAATCTTTAAAATACTATTTTGACTGTAATATACTTTGAAGCATTTATACTTTGACTGACATTTCAAACTTTTCTGATCTTTGGGATCAATAAACTTTGCGCAAACTCTTAAATTGCCTCGAAGTACAATTTGTTCAATATCCTAGCTGGTGTGAGGCAGAAAAAAACAGCAACTTAAAATGTGTCTTTGGTCTTACTAAGAGCGTATATTTCCCTGAAGAGCTTGGAACTATTGTAAAATCTTAGGATTTTGAATTATAATTTTTTTTCTAGAGGCGTTAAAATATTGGTCCGTATCTGATTTGCTAAGATAATTAAAGTTTACGACGTTTACAACTTTTGTACAATGTTATATTCGGTTTTTTTTAATTAACTCAGCAGTCAGTATAACAATTTACTAATAAATTTAATATTGAATTATTTTTAGTTACATTGGGTTTTAATATCTATCGTATCGGAATATATAATAGGTCTAAGCTGTGTAAATTTTAACTAAGATTCTTGTTTAGCTTAAATATCAAGAAACTACCAATTTCAAAATATCACATATCATTTACAGAGTTTGTTTTAAAATTGAAATTTTATAGTCACGAAAATTAATTCGTTGTTATTTTCGATTTACTGAAAGGCTTTTTCAAATTTAAGTATCTGGTTTTATTCCAAATACCTGTTCATATCTAAAAATTAAATGGTGAAATATCTACTTATCATGTTCTATAAAATAAGTATTCGTAATGATAAATGTCTTAAATAAAGCCTCATTGTGGCAGGAATAGTGATTTGCCAAAGTGTACTTGACCGCTGTCTCGTATTGTACCTGATCTATGATCACTACTAAACTATGTTGTTTGATCTCTGTACCAACTTAAGCCAAAGCACTTAGCTTCAAATTTTTAAAGCCTGCACTTTAACTGCTAAAGCACATAAAATTTAATCAAAATTTGTACTAAAATTCTTTTTGAACAAAATTTTGCAAATTTTGTCAAAAAGTTGCTTAAAAATAGCTTTTACTCTCCACAGAAGCGTTTTGACATATTTTTGACAACACAGTTTTTAACTGTTTTTCTCTTGACAAAATGCACCTGGCAAAATTGAGGGCCCCGGTTCGAAATCAGAGGCCCCTGGTTCATGCCCCCCGTGTTAACAGATGAACCGAACCAAGACCACATAT
>JASANE010002129.1:0-15647 GCA_030248225.1 Trileptium ribeirensis
ATGGTGAATGCCATTGTTGGGCAGAATCGAAAAACTCCGCCAAAACAGAGAACATCACCTAATTTGTTCACTGACAGACCGGTCCAGCAACCAACAACGTCAAAAGAAGCCGGTGATGGAGATGAGGCGGATCAGGGATCCGGGCGTTCGATCTCTTCTAACAGTTCTATATCGGATGCACAGCCCCAGAGAAAGGGGCGTGTGCCATATTGGAAGCGACGGATTGGTAGACGTCCATTCGATGTGGAGGATGAACCGAACGCCTTGATGGCCGGACAGCAACCTTTAGAGAGGCGGCGAGATAAGCTGACTCTTGAGCCAGACATCTATCTCGCCGAGGAGCTGGACGCTCCCGAGCTCGGTTGTGACGCTGCCAATCTTGGGGAAGAACAAGAAAAGGAAGAATATTTCGGCCCCATCGTCCATCATCTGCGTACAGGCGTACTCCCTGAGGACGATAAAGCGGCTCGTCGAGTTTTGTTGACTGCCTCACAATTTGAGCTCAACGAGGACGATATTTTATATAAGCAGCCTTGTGTTGTTGCGGACACTAGGCCCAAAATTAGCGTTCCTGCTAGCTTGGTAGAAACTATTCTTGCACGCGAACACGAGGGTGTGTACGCCGGACATCCCGGTCGTAACAGGATGGTCGCAAAGGTCGCAATGTTTTATTACTGGCCTACCATTAACCAAGACGTGTCTCGATGGATTCAGACATGTTTAGTATGCCAAACTTCGAAGAACCCGCCCAAGAAATCAAAGGCACCTATGGGTCTGCTGCCCGTACCGACACAGCCAATGTTCCGAATCTTTGTTGATATTCTTGACGTTCGAGTCACGACAATGTCTGGGAACCGTTATGTGGTTGCGTTCATTGACCAGTTCACCAAATTTGCCATCACTTTTCCTACTAGCGACCAGAAAGCCAGAACCGTGGCAGAGCTATTCGTGGACGGACTGGTGAACCGGTTCGGAGCTCCGAAGGAGCTGCTCTCTGACTAAGGAAGACAGTTTGTTTCCGCCTTGTTTAAAAGTATATGCGCCATTGTTAGTACTTACAAACGTGAGGTGATTGCCCACCACCCCCAGGCCAACGGGGAAATCGAACGGTTCAATCGGACGTTGCTACACATGTTGAAAACCAGCCTTTCGGCTAACGACCATTTGCGGTGGGACGAAATGCTCCCTTACGTCACGATGGCCTACAACGCTGCCATCCATAGTACCACTGGCGAGTCCCCGTTTGTACTAATGCACGGATTTGACCCAAGACTGCCGGGTGACATGGCGGAAAAGCACTGTTTGGAAAACTACTCAGGGGTCAGCGCGTATCGAACAATCGTTCTGGGCTGGCTGCGTCGCGTTAGACAAAACGTACACCAGGCTTTGCGGAACGCACAATCAAAGCAGGCTGCACAGTATAACAAGAACGCAAAGGAGGCAAGTTATCAACCTGGTGATTTAGTTTGGGTGTACGCCTACAACTGGTCCCCGCATTTGAGCCGGAAACTGGTTCGCCGATGGCACGGACCCTATCGCGGCATCGGAGTCAAAGCTCCAAGCATGACGGTCCAGCTCGTGGGAATACCTGATGGGCCGATTCTAACAGTGCACATGAACCGCACTAAGAAAGCGTTTCCCCCGCGAGTATTTGCAGTTGACGGACCAGATCCGCTTGCCGCCATAGATCGGACTGAGCTGTTGCGACCTCTGAAGGGAGACGAGGTTTTTCGCGCAAATTGGGAATTTGAGGAAGCGCAGCGTACTGCGGACGCGCCACATTATGACCCAGATTCGTCCGAAGCGGAACCAATTGATGCGTTGGATTCACCTCCTGCTCACATGCCGGCGTCACCCCGGTCTCGTCTACCGTCGGACTCATCGGATGGTCTCAGAGACGCTGAACCTGGTCAACCAATACGGCCCAGCCAAATACAACAGCAAGACCTTCTGATTGACGACCGACCGCTGTTAACTCACGACTGTAGCCATGACACGCCAGTTGGTAGCCAACTCGGCGTCCAGGCTGCAGCCGCGCCCGTCTCGCAGCTTACACGAGCCAGCGAACAGTTCAGACTCAGGGGACCAGCTCAAAGCAAGACCGATAGGGTGCAGCGCACCGATCATCAGTACGACAAAGCGATCGATAACGTTCTTCAACAAGCGTTGCGAATAACTGGCAGGAAACCCGACACAAAGGCACCTGCTAACACTACCAAACAGTCGGTAAAGTTTCGCCGCATGCCGGAGAATTCGGGCGATTCTTCCAGTGGTGAATCACCACCGCTGTCTCCGAAACCGCGCGACAACACCAGAACTAGAGTTACGTACCGAACAACGCCAGCAACCAGACGAGAAACAACGAAGAAGCGTAGTATCGCAGGCAAGGGCAAACCAGCGCGTAATCGCCCCGCATCGGACGACGACTCACCTCACAGAACAAGTGTCGGAAGTTTGACTCCAAGTCAGCTAGAGCTGCGTGCTTTGGAGCCGTTGCCACCGGAGTCCGATTGACAGCAGTACATCAACCGTTCCGACGTGGCAACATACCTGCCACCGTCGTCTGTACCATATTGCCCCGTCAACCATTGTCACAGTATCTTAACTTCATTTATGTATTGTATAACCATGCTTTCATTTCATTCTCAGATTATGGACCAAAGCGTTGCCGCCACATCACAACGATACTCTCCGGGCGGTCGCGGTGACACGTATTTCGACACGTACCATTGTGTCCCAGACTACGAGATTGACTGGTCGCAACGATGGGAACCGTTCCTCAGTAAGGGTACTGGCCTCACGCCCCTCTCAAACTTCTACAAAATCCACGGTAACATCCATGTCGCCGGCCGCAGTTTCCATACAGTGGAACAGGCATATCAGTTCGCCATATCATACTTATACGACCAGGCCGAAGCCATGGATGAGGTGGGACGCGACAACTTACACCCCGCTAAGGTGAAAGCTATTGCTCGAGCGCATAAGGAGCAGTACTTGTCTGCCATCGGCAAGGCAATACTGTGGCATATGCTGCCATCGATAATGCGACCCTTAGTTCTGCAAAAATGCGAAGACCCGTACGTCGGGAACCTGCTCGAGAACTTGGGCAACACGCAACTACTCGAGGCTAACCCACAGGATACGTTTTGGGGCGTCGGCATGCAGGCGCATGAGCTTCACTTCAAGCCATTAAATCACAAGGTTAAAAACGTCATGGGAAAGATTCTGGAGGAGGTACGGAGCCTTCGCCGTACCGGACAGAGTCCATGGCCGCGTACCATTGTAATCGGCGACAATTGCATATTCCCACTGCTGGGCATTCAAACAAACGACCAAGATAAAACAATACTATCATGGCCAGACGCATCTTTCACGGAATTGGTTCAACTCGCCGTATTAGTGGCCAAACCACCGACTAGTCAAATCATTTTCGTTGGCGGACAACAAGCCGCGCTGTCACGAAACAAAGCTGGCGAAATCACGCTGCTAAATGCGACCACTTACACTAAAGCCATTGCCAGGAAGTTATCATATCTAAAGCACATAATAACGGCAAATATCGTAATATCGGTCATCCCACCTTCGCCATACTGGAACATCTACCAGACACCGAAAAGCGAGTGGGCTCAGGGCGTCGCAACAAAATTGGAAAACAAACTGGCCCAAATGAAAAATTTACAGCCCATTCGCGTTGTACCTTTACCTCCAAGTCTGCAAGCCATCGAATCATGGAAATGGGAACCAGCTTTACCAGAAACGGCGTACGAGGTGTATCCCATGAATGAGCCCACGCTCACGCCGGCGGGATTGGAGGAAATAGAACATCTGTTGCAGCAGCTAGCGTGCGAGTAATATTTTATCTTGGAGGTTCACGCCTGTTCCAAATTAAACGAAATAAAGCTGAAACCCGCAAGCGCTAGGCTTATTTTAATCTCATTAAAATTTTGAAATGGGAGGAAGAGTACTCGAACGCCTGGCTGACCAAGCGATCTCGTCCCCATTAGCGAACGTCTGTGCGTAGCGAGCAGCCAGCGGGCGTATTCCTTCACATCAAGCAGCGGCAAACTAACTACGAAACCAAATAACATACGGAGTTCAAACTTGCCAAGCATATCTAGGATTTTTTTTACCTGAAATTTTTTACTTAGAGCCGAAGAAACAATCCCCTCAAATGATTTTAAACTGATAATCCTAGTTACGATTTACAAAAATATCGTTCACGGGTGAGCCTGGAATGTGTAGCGTGCAGCCATAGGGACGGTTATAATATCTATTGTTGTAAATAATGGTTTGTTGATTATATGCTTATCGTTGCCTTATCATATATGCTATCGCCGT
The DNA here is from genome assembly GCA_030248225.1 of Trileptium ribeirensis. Lineage (NCBI taxonomy): Eukaryota > Metazoa > Nematoda > Enoplea > Enoplida > Thoracostomopsidae > Trileptium > Trileptium ribeirensis. The sequence goes on from JASANE010002129.1 coordinate 4,339, forward strand.
ATAAAGTTATTCTTTATAACTGTTGGTGCCTGCTCAATTGTCATATACATGAAAGGGGAAGCTGATCTTCAAACATGTACCCGGACAACGTAAAGTACAAAAAAAACAAAATTTTTATTTCGTACCTAAGTAAAATCTTTTCTATTTCATTCTGAAAGTGGAGATTTGTGAGGGGAAGCTGTTTCCTAACGCAAACACTCCCCCTCACATTATTCTAAACGCACTGGCTCTGGCGTGTCTCGAGTCGCGAACTTTCCGACAATTTCACATGCTCGATTTACTTTCCGACAGGACTCACGTTGTCCGGGTCCGTTACGCGTATTTAGTCGGCTGTGCAACTTTAGTCTTTACTCTCGCGATCTTCAGGCTTTTCGTATTTATTGCGCTTACCGCCTACCAGACTGGTGAGGGACTGCTTTTACTTTGTGTGCCGTAATATTGTTACTTCATTGCAAGTACCGTTTGATTCCTTCCTTCTTTGTCGGCACTGCGTTGTGTGTTGTCGCGTTTGTTCATTATACTTAGTTGTGTCGACTGTAGCGGTGTTGTGCGTTTTCGTTTAGATTACTTGCCAGCGGGTAGCCCGCTCGGTGTCTCGTGCTTCCCCGTCTACCGTTGTCGGCGAGTTATTTTGCTCGGTAGCAGTGGGCGCCACGAGTCGTTACTTTAATTGGGCAGCGCTTGTTATGTCGTAAAATTTTTGATTATTGTGAGCCTAATCAGTAGTTTGTGCTGCCTGTAATTATCGTTATCGTTGTCCCTAAAACTTACAAATATTATTTTGGCGAACAGTATTTTCGCGTTGGGTGACTTTCATTTTTATTATCTCTTATACTGAAATTTATGGCCAAGTTTGTTGTTTTGCTTGACTACAATTTTCGGCTTTGACTAGCCGCGGTTTTGAAAATTCCTATCGGGTTGTTGACCTGTCGTCGCTGAATCACCTGATAAAATTTTGTTTCTTGCGACTTGAGGTCGCCGAAACTCTGGCTTATCTTGCGTCGTAAAAATACTTCGATAATTGTTTTATTGCCTGGCGAGTACTACGGTGGAACATCATAATATTATGCAATCCATATTAGGTTAAATTTTTGTTTCATGTTTGCATATTACTTCGGTTGTTATCAGCTTGATCTTGCGGGTCGCCAATTATAGTGTTTATAATAGTGGTGATTGGTTCAGCAAATACTAGCGAATCACAGCTTACTACCCTGAGTATAAAACGGGAAAGGCAATTTACTCAAGGAGCTCAGTACGGTATTTCAAATTTAGATTTCGGTTGCTCTGAACCAGCAGTTTTCTTTTTCTTTGTTTTTGATTACTACTCCTCAGTGATTTAACTTCGACACTAATCGAGGAATTTGTTTGTCGCCCTGGGCTTTCTCTACTCGTACATACCAGGCGTGCTCCCGCAACAATCTATCCTACGTTAATATTTTGGGCTTCTCTCCCCTGCTCCGCCTAGTGTCAGAGTTTCTCGCTTGACTTTTAAAGTTGTGACAAATTTGCAATGCTCACCAGCCGCCCGTGAATATTTTTACATTAGTTTATGCCGTACTGGGTTCCCGGCCTTCCCGCTTGCTGGGTCGGAAGGTCGTAAGGTTTTAATATGGCGTGCTTTTGTCTTTGGTTTTTGGATTTGGAAAGTTCTAACGACTGGCTTTAGCGTTCGTTTAGCGGCGATCTTATACGCGCTATGATCCTCGAAACACCCCGTGGGGTCACGACGGATACAATCTTCTTTCGCTTCCTTGGGTGTGCGGACTTTGTTCTTTTAAAACGTTTTTTTGGTCGGTTTTACAGGAAACACGAACTCTTTTCAATTTCCGTACTATTTTGAAGGTCTCCCAAGGCCCGCTAACAAATCGTATCTAAGTTGAGCAGTCGGAGCTTTCCAGGTTTATTGCCGATTTCGAATTTACTCGTTCATCTCACAGCGCCACAAGCAATGTTGGGGCGTTTATGCAGGGTACCACGGAATCGTTATTTCATTTTATTTCACCACCTCACCACTCGAAATATATCGGTGCCTGCAATCGAAAACTGTGAGGGGAAAATTTATCATTTATGCATCGGCGACAATAAGCGCCATTAGGGCCGCATCGAAATACAAGGGTAAACCAGGCGGGCCTAAGGCGAAAATTCTTTTAACTTCGAATATCATAAATCTCGGACCTGAGTGATTTTAATATATGTAAACAAGGGTGTATTCGTGTACCATAGCAATCTTCATATAATTTGTATAATGATTCTCGTTTTATATGCCGTGCCGTATCTTACTCGCTTCTGAATAAAGCATTTCCTTGATGGCCTTCTTTATAACCAGCGTACCGGTTGTTTTATTATCAATGTCGATAGCAAGTACCGCTCCTAGTTTAAATGAATACTGAAATTGGCTCATAGCGCTTTTTCGGCCGGCCTTGCCTGTTCCTGCGTCTGGAGGGGATTCACTCCCAGCGGTTGTAATCACAAAGCCTTTCGCTTTCGGGGCTTCTATATATGCCGACCAGGCGGGTAGGGTCTACCGCGCGCGTTCGATATTCAACTCGCTACCGTTGCAGCCTAAACGGTAACCTAGGGCCCCCACCTCTTCTCGTGCTACCAGGGTTAGCGAGCGAACCTTGGCGCCCTGGCGTTTTAGCATAGCCGCCGTCCCGCGTCTCGGGTCTTTGGTTTCCATGTTAGCCGAGTCGGGCTAAGCCCGGACGAAGCTACCGCCTTAGGCAAAGCTGGCAGCCACCTAAACAAATAAGTACACCCGAACCGCTCCATCGAAGTTATCACATCAACTAATCTATTCGAAAATCAAGTAAAACAGCTAAATCAAAACAATACCCAATGTTTTTTTCCAGGCTTCTCAAATTACACAGGCAGCTAAATCAACACAACACCCAACAGTTTCCACACTGCACAGGATTTCATTGAACAACAAATAGCTAATGTGACGGAGAACACGGGAGGCCTTTGTCCCGGGATAAACCTGGTGACCAGTAGGAAGGCCGCTCCTTTACCTTAACCCGGACTTAGGTGGGTGTACGATGGTGGCCCATTTCCCCTTCAATGGACGAACGGGACACCACACCCGGGGGGACCTACATCATCCACTAGACAACGTTGGCCGTATTCGCACGGGGGTCCTGCCCAGGGACACCAGGACCAGAGGGCGGCAACTCTCCTCTGCACTGAGCCCACCCCTGGGGGGCGATAGAAATTAGGGGGGTGCGGAGTTCCTGCAGGTGGAGGTTGGGCAGCCCGCGTACCCCGTTACAAAGTAAATCAATTTTTATCTGTCTACTAACTGCTATTTCAACGGGTTATTATTTAGCAATTCTTACGCTCTAAAGTTTATTAAGCATACCAAATATTACAGATAAAAGGATAAGCAGTAATTTCAGTATAATATACAGGTTATATATTGCATTGTGATTTATGCTTAAATTTATCAAAAACGCAGTAAATACATCTTACCAAAGGTTTCGACCAAATTGTAAAACTCTGTTTAGATCGAAGTGATTTATGGCTTCTTTAAACTTATTTACATTAGCAGCTTTCTATGAAGCTGCTAATTTTCTATGAAGTCAGGTAGTTGATTTGATGCCAAACATCAATTAACTGCAAAACAGTGTTTCAAAGTGTTAGAATGAAAGCTAGTTTGAGTTCATTGCCTCGGGTAATATAAGCAACACAGTTAAAAACGTATCGATACGGACCAATATATACCATAATAAATTGAGTTTTAATATGCAAAGTTGAAGTGGTTTTATCCCAATTGCATTCAGGAAGAAGATCAAAGAAGATTGCGTACTGGTGCGTTATACCAGATAAATAATCTATTATATATTCATTGTCTCCGGACGTTAAACTGCTAGTATAATGATATACCTGTCCTGCAATACAACGCCTGATATCTTTATCAGTAAAAATGTCTACAATCATATCGCGTGCGCCTGTAACTAGCAAAGGCTCACCGCAAAGCAATAGCCAAAAATCATTACGTCAAGCCAACAGCACTAACCAGCCATCTGAGAGCCAACCTCGCCATTCGATTCAGTCCTCCGAAATTTCGACCGACAGCGAACTTTGCGCTGAATGTAAAAAAGAAGGCGGGAACGAATGTTTCGAGTGCAATCTTTGCGGATGCTGGATCCACTTTACCTGCATCAACATCGCTAAAAAGGACGCCAAACTTTATGAAATTGCCCATGCATTGATTGTCTGCTCAGCTTGTCAAACATTCCCAAACAAACATCGACAGTCACGTTCCACCTCCTGTAGTGACTCTACATCCGACGAAGATAATCGACTTACTAATATCAAGTCGCAAATTTCTTCGTTGTCTGAAGCCTTCGACAAACTTACCGCAGCCACTGTTGAAACATCAGCTTCTATGGATATACTTAAACACTTAAAAGTAATCCAACTAACAACCGAAGTAGGGGCGCCCAACAATACCGATCGCGATACTAGTACCATGCCACCTGGGCTCAAGTCGTTGCGTAAAACTCTTCCAAATCCGCTCGCGTATTGACCGTACCGCCGAACAGTAATGATGACGAGGCGAAGCGACGTCGCTGTATTGTCATCAAAGGTTTACGAGAAAACGGAAAATATTTACAACACGCAAGTGAAATCTGCAAGATCCTCTACCCATCGACTGAAATACAGGATTTGTATCGAATTGGAATCTACGGACACGCTAAATCTCGACAAAATAACACTCTAGCAGCATGTCTTCTCAAGGTCCGTTTGTCGTCATCGGGTGTCGCTCTGTCGCTATTAAAAAACGCCCGCAAAGTGAAGAACTATCCTGGAATGGCACATATCAACATTGTCGATCGATGTCTGATTGCGAGTTAAAGCAGCAAACTGCCATTCGGAAAAAGGCTCATGAACTTTGCCCAGAAGGACGATGTTTCAAACACAACCCATTATGTCGTTGTGAACGAAAAACATGTTGCCTTCAAAAACTGTGGAGGTAAACACACAGATCTGAATTATGAGTTTATTGAAACCGATGATAAAATCTCGGTTCAGGTAAACTGTTAAAGGGGGTTGTACCACATTCGCTTTCACATTTTATCAAATGTAAATATTTTAATGCTCGCAGTATTTGCAACACGCATAATGAATTACTTATTTCACTAGAATCGAGATCCTATCAAATTATCTCAGTTACAAAAACTTGGCTGCATAATGATATATGTAATAACTTGTTGACCGGTACATGGTATTCAGTTTACAGAAATGATCGAAGTTCACGTGGAGCTGGCGTAGCAATTTTCATTTCAAAAGATCTTGATTATGCACCAGTTACAAATATCCTAGCTATATTTGACACTGTCGAAGTAGTTGCGATGGATGTTTTCCTTAAAACTAAAACGCGAATAGTTTGCATTTATAGGCCGCCGCATTATTCTATTGATCAAATGTCTGCGTTATGCGATTATATATCATATATCTGTAAAGTATCATGGCCACTGGTCATACTAGGTTATTTCAATTTTCTATAATTGGATTGGAATAAAAATCAAAGTGTATTAACGCCAAATTCCAAAGTATTCATTGAAACAATAAATGAATCGAGTCTTATACAGCTAGTATCATTGCCAATTAGGAAAGCAAAACCCTTGATCTGATATTGACTAACGGCCCACTCCAACTTGCATGCATTAAATGTACAGAAAACTTTGCAATTTTGATCACTTTTCGATCGATTTCCTATTAAATGGCGGTAAACGAAGTAAGCCCGTAACGTGCACTACAAATATCGATTTTAAAAACGCTGACTTCAAAAAGATAAAGAACTTTCTAATGTCACTGAATTGGAATGATCTCCTTTATTCTGTATTTACTGTGAATGATAAGTGGCTATTATTTTACAATATCATGTTGTATGTATGTGAATTATTTGTGCCGAAAAAACAGACAAGTATCAGAACGCCACGAAAATATTACCCCATACACATCAAAATACTTTTACGGACAAAGGCCCAGCTCTAGAAACTGGCCAAACAAGCAAACAATATTTCTGCATACAAAGCAATTGCCAAACAATACAAAAAGCAATAGCAAAATTCGTAGAGAATAGAGAGACGTATACTGTGCTCAGACAATCCACAAGCTCTGTATAGTTATGTTAGACATCGATGCGGCACCAGTGATGTGAATAGCGTCTTAAAATGCGCAGACGGGAGTCTTGCCACAGACGAGGCCGCGAAGTGCCAAATATTAGCAAATGCCTTTGCAAGCATTAACCCTGAATCTGATGGCAATATCCCCGTTGTTGGAACTGAAAACCTTCAAAAACTATCATGGTTATCATTCACGCCGCACGATGTTTACTTAACCCTCTCAGAGATCAAACCCGAACACAGCCATTCTACAGACAAATTCACGCAATACTTTCTTCGGGAACTTACTGATGCCATAAGCATACAACTATCACATATCTTTGAACAGTCCTTTGGAAATTACAGACATGTGGCAGTGTGCTGATGCAATTGGATTATTAAAAAAGGCGAACCAACTGATCCATTAAACTATTGCTCAATCTCTTTGGTTTCTAATTGTTGCAAGATCATGGAACGAATACTGCATAAGCATCTTGTTAATTTTGTTCGTGGCTCGAATCTTCTATCAACACATCAACATGGCTTTGTAGCTAAACGATCTACAATGACCCAACTAATCGAAAGTATATATGACTGGGATGCCCGAAAATATAAAACTATACGCTGCTATGCTACCCGAAAACAGCGCTAACATAAAATTACAAATGCTGCACGCACTGAGCTGCGTTGAAAAATGGGCAACTAAGTGGCAGCTTTCGATCTCCCCAACAAAATGCCAAATACTAACTGCATCTTGGTCCTAAAAATCCGTATTTACGTTATTCATTGTTAGGAAATATAGTGCCAGAAACAGCATGCATTAAAGATCTCGGAGTCACAATCACAAGCGACCTAAAATTTAACACACATTGCATTCGTAGTTTTGTAAATTGCAACATTGATATTTTAATACGTGATTACGTTACCTATGTGCGGCAATTATTGGAATATTCCAGCCCAGTATGGTTTCCAGTATACCAAAGAGACATAGATATGGTTGAACGTGTTCAACGGTATTATACTAGGTGCGTTTATAGCCGTGCGAAAATGGCACCCGCGCCCTACAAAACACAGTTAGATTCCCTGAACCTTGATTCACTCGAACTACGAAGGTCGCGTTTTGATCTCTGCACAATCTTCAAACTGCTCAGTGAAAACCAACACCAATTTCATTTTAAATACTTACAATTACATGATTTAATGCGACCACGTGGACATTCTCTAATACTTCGCAAGCCACAACTAAAAACCAATATTTTAAGCCACGCAATCCCAATTCGTACCATTAGCTAGTGGAAAAATCTGCCCAACACCTTGGACGGAGGGCTGTTCGTTGCAGCCGCAAACGTTAAATTTTTAAAAGACTACTAATGGAGGTATTAAAATGTGATCGCAACTTATAACAGATGTGATTGGTGGTAGGTATAACGTTACGTCGTTATCGTATCATACAACGGGCATCACACTGTAAACCCAGATAATGACAGCGACACTTGTGAATCAGACAGCGCTGGCGAATCGACCCCTCGCTCAAATGATAATGTTCGCTTATGCAACACTGGTACCAATTATTTGTTTATTGCGAAGTCTTTTCGCGCAGCTTGCCTTTGTTAGTCTGAAGTTTCTGTGCGTTTATCGGCCTTCTCCGCGGCACACAACAAACACACTATCTGGATCCCTGTCAGATTCCATTATTGTTACTTTGTTACCTAGTACGTATTATAAATTCACTGAAATTTTCAACACCACATTCCTCGATTTTCCAAAAATCATAACTCCTTACCAACCATTTCCGATAGCTAAAATAAAACACAATTCATTATTATACATAAATAGCTCCGTCCTATCCCCCCAGGTCCAGCCAGTGGTTGGGATACGGGCATTCTTCTCTCAAAACATACCTGTGTCACATTACGGATTGTTAGTGCATAAGCGAGTGCAGAAAAAAAACAATTATAGAAAAATTCACAATTACCAACAAGAAATTTTACCAATACTTACAAAAGTGGTGGAGGCACATAACTTGGCTCCTTGAGCGCTTGCCGCAAATACCGCTGAGCATGTAACGCATGCCGTTGTCGCGTTTCCGCTTCGGTAGGAGGTCGCTCCGAATCATCCGTCGAAGTCGATGCCCGAGAGGATTGTGCCGATTTCCCTCGCGGTGATGTGGCTGTTTTGCGCCGCTTGCGTAAACGCCGTTTAGGGGGTGTCCAATCGCCCTCGCTATAGTCGCCCCCGGACGCGTGCGTTTGATACCCGCTATAAGTGACATCCTTAGAAGTGGAAGCCATGCTGGAATTAGAAAATGTTACAAAATTATTTTTCCATAGTAATATTTCCATACATACCACCATATATAAGCTCCTTCACATTAAATATTAACAACAACAAGTAGATTGTCCTAACTCCTTCACAGCCACGAACAAATCGTGCTGGTAACGTGCAACAAGCAAACATACAATTAACAAATAGCTTTTCAAGGTGTTTATTTCCAGTTAAACTACCTTTCCACTTTCCAGAAGTACATTTACGCTCTTGAGCACCTTTACCATTTAAGATGGCCAGCATCATGCCCTTACCATATAACAAAATAGTTAACCATATATCTAATAAATCAGATTTTGACCAGCTTTAACAAAATATGTGTAGCCTAAATTTTGACAATGACAGGTCGTCATGGCCACCATGTGAGCTTATCGGCCTTCTCCGCGGCACGTTTCTTACCAAAACGTAACCGACATCTCCAAAGGTGGCCAAAGGGAAGGGGGTGAAAACAGAGCGAGTTCGGGAATTGCCCAAAAATATGAGTAAAATCAAGAATAAGGGGAAAGGAGCCACCAAAGGGATGGACCGGTCTACCAGCGGTCGGAGATACCCTTTATCACTGGATGAGAGTTGCGCGAGTTCCCAGTGGTAGACGTGTCATTGCCCCGGGCAGGGATTATCGAGTTTAGGTCCATGTTAAATGATAAACTGAATAGGCCGTGTACATTACCTGAAATGTTCGTGCGGTTCGTGACCCTGAAAAACCAAAGAATTTTAAGTGTTAGTGTTAGTGTTGAGGGACAAGTGACACAGGATTCTCCCTAAATAGAACGTGGGTGTTGGCCCATAACTACCAAGCCCCCTAAGCGTAAAATTTCCCCGGCCTGTGCATTGGACAACCCCTAGGCCAGGCTTGCGCGAAGACATAGTTCCGACAACCATGTCCCACCCTAAGGAATGTTTGCAATGTCACAGCCTTCGACGATAGAACAGCCCATGTTGTGGCAGCCTGGGGTCCAACGGGTGGTAAAAGGTGCCGGAAAGGTAGAAACACCAATTCCACCCAGAGGTTCCCGTTTAAGGAATGGGCTGCCCTTTTTCTGGTCTGCCATTTAACGCAGCTAGGTCTTACTCTGCCTAGCGCACCCGCCTCCTCGGCAGGGTCCAGAAATGCAGGTAACCTCCTGCAAAGTCACTGCGAGTGAGCCTAAGTTTATTTATGTATGCGTGTGCGTGTATAAGTGTATCTATTGGGTAATCCTAATAAAATGATGCCAAAACCCTAGAAATCGTTCATGGTTCGTGCGCACTGCCAAATGCCACGGGATTAACGCAAACACTGCGGTAAAATCAGTTGAAAAACCGTAAAAGAACCCATACAAAGAAAGAAAAGAGGAAGGAAAAAACAAAGAAACTTCAAATCGCATACTGTGTAACATCACATATTACAACAATAATAATCACAATACGAATAAAAACTCAACACGTAATTACTTTCCGTCGGCCATCTTTGGTAGCTAACTCTACAACGCAGAAAATTGATGAAATTTATTTAATACTAATATATGTAATTTAGTAATAACATTTTCCAACGGTTAAGGGAGTTTAGAAGAGTTTTGGGTTAGAAATAGGGTTAGATATAGGTATCCCGTAGGGATTAAGCGGGTTTGCGTATAGGAATGGGTGAGTAGAACCCCATTTGATAAATTTAAAGGTTTGGGAAGTCATATATAATTAGAAAAAGTCAAATATTGATATATTTGGTTCTAGGAGAAAATAGTGAAAATTAGAGGAATCCAAGGTTAATAAAAATGGAATTAAGGGGTTTCCAACACAGAGAGAAGATGGAATATAATCTAGCAATAGTGAAAAGATGTACCACAGTTGAGAAAATCTCAGGACCTTGGTACATTTGATAATAAAGTGAAAATATTGACTTTTAAATAAAATAGAATGTCAAATTAGGGCATAGGGGTGATATACCCCCATATAGGAGTAAATAATGAGTTCACCCGAGTGGGAATAAGTGTGAACGAATCCGTTATGGGCTATAACCCACCCAACCGGGAGGAAATAATGATAAAACCAAGAGAAATGTGTTATTAAAGTAAAAATAGGAAAATTTGTAAATTGGTGAATTTTGAGTCATATTTTAGAGGTAATATATCGATAGGGAGTAGGAAATGAAGAATAAAATATGAAATTTGGATAGTTTTATCCCATCGGAGATGAATATAGAAATCACCCCTGTGGGAGGATGGATATCCCCCAGGGAAGGATAATGAAATTGGTATGATTTTAGAAATTAGGTCAAAACCTCTGAAATATTGTCTATGAGGGAGGGAAATACAAGGTTGGACCTGCCCAAAAGTTGACATCCCCCGGACCCGATTCCTCAACGTCCCTGTTGAGTATATGATCTAAGGAGCAGGTCAAACTTGTATTTAAAAATTTTCATTTTTACACGAAGGAAAATTATTCCATAGAGAACCCATATATTAGGATCAAATGTTAACCATATGCTATACACATTTAGATAATCATATAAAACATTAACAAAATGATTATAATGTAATACAACATATTATCAATACGAACATAAGTAAAGCGTTATGGCAGTAAAAGATTACTACTGAGCAAACATATTATACACCGTAAATAGTTAACTAGCAAAGTTATTTGAATATATCGAACATTGAATTATACAAAATAGCTACACGAATCAATTAAATAAAGCGATATAAGATTAAGTGAAATAGAAATTTTTGTTTATAGTAGTTCAAAAACCTTTTAGTTGAAATATAGAAAATGCTCATATAGCTTTAAAAATTCTTTACAAAGTTATGTTGATTGCCAAAGCATAAAAATGGGTTCTACAAACCCAAATTCAATTGATGAAGTAGATTTAGGTAAAAAGTGATATGGTGATCGTTG
>JASANE010002131.1:0-16165 GCA_030248225.1 Trileptium ribeirensis
ACCGATTAGTCCAGCTTTTGTAAGTTGACCAATTGACATATAACAGTGCTGAAACCAGCCGTCAAACCAAGAACAACTTCAGAGATACTCGTATTCCTTCTACGAGATGACAGTAGCATCTATCGTAAAAATCAGTATCATCCTATTGTTGACTTAAAACAAGCAAGTCTTAAAGGTGTAACTTTTGTTTCGTTACAAAAATTAGCTTTGCATGGGCACGCTGTTTGATCAGTTCCACGCCCACTTAAATATATCACCGCGATGATTGAGGGAATCAGAATATTGAGAACGGAACCATTGTATTTTACCTATGTTCCCGATCATTTGATTATAAATTGAACGCTTCCATGAGCAACTACTGAACGTTTTTCTAATCTGATGAATGATATTTATATTGTGATAAATTATAATTTCGCACTTTAGAGCACTTTACTGTTATGATATTATATAATAATGTACTATTGTATGTACAATAAACTTGAAATTAATTATTAAGCAAGCAACAAAATAAACGCCACAAATACATTGTTGAAACGAATTTTTATGCGGAGTTCACGTTATAATGTCTCCGCTGTTCGGAACTTTTGTCCCCTATAGTCGCAACCCTACCTAGTAGACAGTCAGGGTCAGACCCATACAGTAACTCAGTTGTCAATATATTCGCAATATTCTCAAGTAACTCAATTGCCGAGGGTATATGACAGACCCCTAGCTACTACATTTTTTCTTAACAGTGTCGTATGCACCCTTAGCTTCCAATTTGGCGCGAATTAACTATAACGGACAACGTCTGTAGGTAATGCGGTTTATTAGTCAACTATGCAGTGTAGTTTTTTTTTAATTCTCTATATTTATATCTAGATTATATGAACGTTGATGAAATAATGCCGCACACTGCCAATAAAATGCAAGAATACACAGTGCGCTTGACACTGTCGAGAAGTGGCAATAACCCTAGCTAGTTACCGTTGAAAATAAAATTTTAAGAAATATGGAGGTATCTAAGAAAGCCTACTCTTGACAGTGTGCCTGACACTGTGTGGTGTACACAGGTTCCAATCGTTGGGGGCATTATAACATGAACGCCGCATAACAGAATTTGTACAAAAGCCACACAACCTTTTGTATATTAATTGTACGGCTCGTGTGTGTAGCTACTGCAGCTAGGTCCCGGGGGGGGTGCTGGAAAATGCTGACTACTTCCCCACCCCACCTCAAAACCCGACTTTAGTTAAATTTTTGCTAATCTTCATCCTTTTTGCCAATTTTGCTAAAATTTCTAAATTGTAAAATCCTAAAATTCGGCGCAGGGTGATGGAGGTGGGCTTGGAGCCTCAGGGAAAGTGGTTGGCGCAGTACTCTCAGGGTGGGGGTGTAAGTCAGGGCCTCGGTTAATCTGATGTCTCAGGATGGGTATCCCCTGAATTCTAGATTCCGCGTGCATGAACTACTAAGAGCCCAGGACAACAGTAAGAGCCATTCAAGAATATTTTACTATAAAGCAAGTCGATTTACTCGTTAGTCATCTGCATTCTTTAAAGATTTTACTATCGCAAACTACCGCAGACGCAAATTATAAGCATTAACTAAATTTTCTTCATGATAAGTGCAATAACCATAGGTGCGCATGAGATGTACCGTGGAGTAATTCTCCGTAAAGGTCACAGCTTCCCGCTAAGCTATAGTTACCCCTTCCTAACAGAGGATCAGTCACACCGAGTCCATCTGCCGCTTCAGAGCCGACGTATCTTAGACACTTATGGCGTATACACACGTACGATTGGCGTACCGAGAGGGGTTCGCGGGTCCCAGAACCACCAGAAAGGGGTCAACAAAATGTTACCTAGGTCTGCGTCAGGCATGCTGATGCTACGATGCCTCAGGGGAGATATCTGTGGTCTTTGGGGAAGGTGCTAAGGTCGCCTCAGCGGATGGGCCCTGGCGGGGTGGTGACAAATAGTTGATCTGGTAATAGCTTCACCTGGACTCGGGTTGATCGAACTGCATTTATGCTTGCATCGGTCGACTGTACAGCGTATTTTCAAAACACGTATCTCCGTCTTCTGCTCCACATTCACAGCATGCTAAATCGAGCAACACTATTTGCCGATCGTGTGATTTCGCTACTAGAGGCGAGTTCGTACTAGGCGCTTGACTAAAAGCGCGACGAGAATGTCGGAAGTGATTCGCCGGATCATTGTCGCAGCGACAGTACCGTTTCAATTGAGGGCTCGCTATTGGTGTTGAATGTCCCGGGAGCCATGAGCGATTTATTTATATTTGATTCAAATATTTGGGTGTAACGTTGCATGACACTATTCTTCTTTGCTCTTCAACCTCGAACTGTATTCAATCGAGTTTAAATAAATCCCGATTGAATTCAGTTCTAAATTAAAATATATCACAAAAGCACTATATCGCTCTTATTATAATACAAAAAATAGTGTTGGCTGATGCAACGGTTTATTGTATACATAACTTTGTAGGAAAATTGACTAAATTTAGACAAAAACGTATTATATAGCGTAGAAAATTTGTTTTGCTAAATTTCTAGGAATATATATATTGCAGGAATATATATATGCATGTATATATAATAGTTTTCACAGTTTATGTTTATATATATATAACTTTTCACAGTTTATGAAACAAAATACTACGCACGGCAGTGTTTCAGACGTAATTCTATTGAGAGTTTTCAGTTTGGTCGTATTTCAGACAATGCTCGTGTCGTAAAATTCTATAAAATTACTTGCCTATTTGCTTCTAAATATGATTTTATACTTAAAACCATGTCAGAATATATATATATTATAGAAGCGGGGGTCTGTTCAAAGTAATATTTAAAAAATTAATTTGATTAATTTTAATTTTTTCAATATAATTCATTCCCGGGTCATTCGCAATTGTTGGAAGTCACTGTTGGAAGTCCGCAAACATAAATTTCAAAAAACGTTGTGATACATATGGTAACTTGAGTTTTAGGCTACTGATGTCTCGATATTCGGAATAAAATTTACTAAGAATGAGTACAATTCCAGCAGTGGAAAGAAAATGGCTTTATTCGGCCTGAAATATTTCTTTTGACACTCAGAAAAAATTGTAGAATATTGCACCGCAGAGTATAGTTATTTCTACCATATAGCGTAAATAAATATGCCTCAGAGTGTAACTTATTCTGCCCCAGAGTGTACCAATTTCTGTCACAGAGTGTAGCTAATGCTGCCGCAGAGTGTAGCTAATTCTGCCACAGAGTGTAACTAATTCTGCTACAGAGTGTAAATAATTCTGCCACAAAGTGTAACTAATTCTGCCGCAGAGTGTAACTAACTCTGATACAGAGTGTACCAAATTTTGCCACAGAGTGTAACAAATTCTACCACAGAATGTAACTAATTCTGCCACAGAGTGTAAATAATTCTGCCACAGAGTGTAACAAATTCTACCATAGAGTATAACAAATTCTGTCACAGAGTGTAGCCAATCCTGCCGCAGAGTGTAACTAATTCTGCCACAGAGTGCAGCTAATTTTGTCGCAGAGTGTAAATAATTCTGTCGTGTAAACTATGAAACGGAATGAAGTTACAACAGGCATACTAAGTGACATTACGGTCTTCACTAATTTCTACACCTTTTGCGTAATGTCTTTCGCTGTGAATGTGGCTTTCGGCTGTTTAACAAGAGCACTAAGATCTGTGCAGAAGTAAATGAGATTAAATTTCGAATGAATTGGACTGACGAGCAAATGTTGTTGAAGTGCTTCTCATAAAAATTTTAAGTTACTTTAAGATTGATTATTTCTGGACTTTACCGTTCAGCTAAAGCCAACTCTTTTATGATGATAATAATTGCTTAGTTAGAAGAACAGTGGACAACTCCTTGAGAAATATCATAATTTGACATAAATTGTTTTATAATTATGAACGTTTATATTGCTTCGTATGGAACATAATACCTGGTGTTAAGCTATTGTTACATAATGACATAAATGAGCAGTCCAATTAGTTCACGTTGGTCCGAAAATATATAAGTAAAATTTTAGAATATTTTGACCAGGAACGCTATTTTAATCCCACGATATTAACAAGAATGAGAAATCCAAATGATTTCGACCCACACCGACTCAGACCTCCAGAACTTACGAGCTATTTGAGAATGTCCAATTTTGACTTCACGAACTTGAAGTACCTAACTGATTTTTTGCCAAATTAATTTTTTTTAATATTTTACAACCCAAAAATACATGTATATGCGTTATTTGGCGTCGAATAAAGATTTAGCAGTGCCTGTTGCAGCAAACCATGTAGTAGAACGCATGTATCGCATTGAACTGCTCGCAATACTTAATATTAGCCAACAAATGGTAAATTGTATAGGTAGAATCTATCTAAAAGTCTATTATTCTACAATAATTATTATATACATAAAGAAATCTAAATTTAAAAAAAGTATAGCCAAAGGGATGATAGCAAATAATATTATAAAACAAAACACTGAAAACGATTTGAACATTATAATCATTTAAAACTGAATCATCGACTAGGAAAAGCAACAAATTCAAACGACAACGAATCCCAGCCTCTTTCTTGTTTGATCTAATGTAGGTTTTGGAGCATTCATTGAGGTGTACGGTTTTCAAAAATATCCCCTATTAATATACCTATTTCAGAATTTGTACAATTTTCAATCATATTACCGTTTAAATAACAAAAGAAAAAATTCAT
Source organism: Trileptium ribeirensis (assembly GCA_030248225.1). NCBI lineage: Eukaryota > Metazoa > Nematoda > Enoplea > Enoplida > Thoracostomopsidae > Trileptium > Trileptium ribeirensis. Next base: position 4,725 of record JASANE010002131.1, read on the forward strand.
TTATTTAAAAGGGAATCTAAGTTTAAAAATTTTGGGTTCATGCCGCTGCTGGTCTGGTCTTGTTAGATTAGTTTCAGTGATTAAACAGAAATACGGTTTGGAAAAATTGAGATGATTAAAAATTTATAACAGCTGTCACGTTTCGAAAATGGAAATTGCCAAATAGTCTTCGCTTTGTTATAAACGTAAAACTATGCGACGGCAAAACTATGCCATCTTAAGTGACGATGAACGAAGTCTTACTTTTGACACAGTCGTGAGTTGAACCCTGGTATACAGCTTTCAAAACTATCACGCTACCACTACGTCACAGGTTCCATTGAACTAGCGTTGTATCTTTTAAGGAGTCTTTGTAGAGACATCAAATTTTAAAAAGGTACAATTATCACTTTTTGTCCTTTTCGTACGTGTGACTGTCGTTCAGATCTTGCCAACTTTATTTCTCTGAAATATTTTAATCAATCAATCAATCAATCAATCAATCAATCATTATTTCACCTTCTCATTGATACTTAGAAACAATTTAGATTGGTATTTACGGTTGCGATTGGAATGATAAGAAAGTGTTACGGCGTATTTATAAATTGCCGCGTACTTTTAAGGACCTATACGAAAAGCATCACCAAACAAATTAGAATGAAATTATGTATCCTGCCTTCCGAATTAACAGCATGTGTAAACAAGTATGAATATTTAAAAGATTTACATGTGCGGGACCAGGTAATCCGGAGGGGCAATACGTTATATCGTTTGAAAAAACATAGCTTATAGCGGGTGGTTCTGGGGCCGGCAACCCTCGATATAACTTAGGCTTAGTGTATGTCTCATCTAATGACCTAAGCTTATGTTAAAGCTTACGCTTAGTATATCGCGAACAGCCTGGCATGCATTACAGTTTGGCCCCTCAAGATTACGTTGGCCCATGTGTGTGTAAATCTACATTATAGCTATCTTGTATTTTATTAAAAAGTGTCCCCAAAAAGTTAAATGTAATTAATAAATATTAGTCGTATCGAGGCACATCGTTGTATTGTATCAGCACTAATTGCAAATATTAATTCGGCATGGTCTATCCATTGTAATTCATTGTCACCAAAAACAGACACTCCTCAAGGCTCTTCAACTTCATAGGAATGCGCGTCACGTCTATAGATTGGACACCGATTATGGTACACAGTAGCATGTACTGAATTTTGCGAAAATGCACAATTTCTAAATTAAATCCGCAGCTTTTGAGAAAAAAAATATGAGTTTTGACAGTATTTCGTGGCTAACATATAGTCACTTAGCTATGCTTTGCTCCTACTTTTGGCTAAGCCCAATCTGAACGTATGCCACCGACGACTCAAACATTATGTCTTTCTCAAAATTTTCAAGGATTATACCCTACGTTTTCCTGTGTTTCAAATATCATGTTTAAATCCCAATTTTCTCGCTATACTTGGAAATTTACTAACTAAGACGCTTAACATATGATATATATGTAAATTTTTTTAAATTAATTTAAATAATCATAAATAATCATAATGAATACCAATACGTATAGAGGGTGACTTGATAAATATTAATTTTTTGGTGTCAAAAGCATTTAAAACAATAAACGTTATATATTATTTCTATAACAAATAAAAATAAACAAACACAATATACACTAATATATTTTATTGGATTTAGCAAAAGGATAAACGAATGCTTTAGGACGGGAATATTATAATCAAATGAAACGTAATTAACGCGAGCAAATACAATTATTTATTATATAATCAGCAAATATATAAGAGTGTGCTTACAGTGAATGCGTTTATAGTCAAAATGATCGTACGAAGAAAAATCTACATTTGGTTCTAGCAAAATTGGATGTAGTAATTCGTTTATAGCCAGTCTTTTATTCTTCCGAAAACGATTTCACTATTAAGCACACTCGACTGTATTTATCAAATCTACCGTGATTTTCGCTGTTGAATAAAATACGTGTGAAGTGTAAAAATGCTACAAAATACATATAATTTATCTAAAAATGCAAGTTCGATTTATATATAGGTAAAATATACGCCCTAGGTTAAAAGATGTCCAAATGCAATGTCGTTGTAATTGATGTTATTAGGTGGTGCAACATAAGAAGATAAAAACAAATATTCGACCAAATGATCAACCGAATTAGCTTATGTAACGTACCAAATTTGACAAAATCAAGCTTGGGCAGTGAATCGAACCCAGGTTATTTAGTTGCGAGCGGTATACGCAAATCACTAAGCCGTTTATGTGCTGTTGCTCCATTCCTTAAGGAAAGTTGCAAAGCAAGCGAATAACAACACACGTGCAAACGCAGACCACACGGCGAAGTCAGTTATAAAAACCACGTCGCTATATTTCCCGTTGCTGATTGATCGGGTCACTTGACTCTCAATACTAAAACGTGTCGGGTTGGCAAAAAACTTCACTACAGCTGTATAATTCATTATTGTGGTCAACTGAACAAAATGAAAGGAACAGGACGATATCCGTAAAAATACAATTAAAAGCTTTGACTACCCGATCTAGCAGAGCATTTACTACTATGGGCGCCGACACCGGGAGTTTAGGGGGTTTATATACCCCCAAATATTTGTCGTAAAAATTGAAAAAAATATTAACTTTATCCAAATGATCAAAATTTGGTAGTTAGAAACACTTTTAGTTAGCTCAATATTCTGCTGAAGCATAAAGCCAAGCTTAGACTATCTGTGCAATACGTAGTCACATCAAGCTAAGTTGTGATATTAAATTTTGAGCCAAATCTACGGATGTCACTCATCCCATCAGTAATAAGTGAATGTAAATTTGCGAATCACTGTATATTTTGTGACAATTTTATAGCTTTTGGGGCAATCACAACTGTATACCCCCAATATTTTGCTCGTGGCGGCGCCACTGTTTACTACTCTAGCAAAAGTTTATGACCGCTTTCCGTTCTCAAGAAGCCATCATAATCTGTTGCTACTACTGAATGTCACAATATTAACAATAACAATTATAATAACAATGAAGGCACCATTAGTTGCTGAATCAGTGTAAATATATTCTCCCTAAGCGTCGTCCACGTTCCCTATTTCTGGGGCGACTGTACAGCCAAAATTTGAATGTAGACAGTGGGTTTTCTTAAAGAATCGCTTATGATATTTGTTTGCTCATTAATTTAACCAGATATTGAAAGTCATTCATCACCTTTATAGGAACAATTATCGGCGGCGGGACTACCTCAAGTGAAACATCATACAGAGTTCATCCAGGCGCAATCTACTGGCATGTAATTTACATGCTGTTGGGCTTTTGCATAACATAAGACTTATGAGGCTAGCTACGAACTCGTAAACCAGGTAACCCAACATTAAGCTGATCTTTTCTATCAAATTAAAGGTTAATTTATTTTTTCCGTCAATGCTTCTTTCAGCTTATCGTATCTATGTTTAAAAATCATGTTAAACTATGATACTAGAATGTTTTACAAATCATCAAATTCCTGCAATCGAAACTGGAATACATATTCCCAGCTAAAGTTGGTGCCTTAATGCAGTGGATTCATGAAAAATACGCAATTTATGTACCAAAGCCACAGCTTTAAACAAAAGGAAGATAACACATATTATGTTGCCGCATGATATAGTCCCCTAGTTCCTAGTTGTGCCTTTTACTACGTTCGGCAATGTTCAACCAGATGAAGTTCGGAAGCTCTGCTGTCCCAACTATTTCTATTTTTTTCTGAATTATATTTTGCGGCGTATTGTCAAGTTTGTGACATAGGTAGATATTAAAATTTCAAATTCTGGCTTTGCTTTAGGTTTTACACATTCTTGCTTTTTTCAAGATTAATTAAAGTTCTGTTTGCATGATAGTTAGGAATTGGCCAACCGAGGCTCTTAGTATTTATGTATCATTTCCATTAAATACCATATATCGCGAAATTTTAACCGAATTATAAGAAAACGATTGAGTTTTGGCATTTTATAAAGAAAATGTGCGATTCTAATTAGGTTTCTTTATTGCAATTTAACACATAGACATGCGACTAACAACGAACCATGTATAATACCAAACCAGTTTGTATAATAATAAGCAAAAGGAACAATATGTTGCAAAACTGTATAAAAATATCGTTCAAGGCACATTTTAGTTTTGTAATATATAAATATCAAGACACGTATGCACTTTAGTTTATTATAAAATTATATATTTATATGTTGAAATATATGTTATGCATATATTAATATATAATATGCAAATAATATATGTGAAAAAAGATCCACGAGCGATCATTCATTGGACCATGCGGGATTCGAACCCGGATTTCTAGCTTGCAAGACTAGCGCGCTACCATAACACCACAGGCCCCGATCACAGCGTGTTCAGCTACGCTATATATCCTAGCGTAGTGAGATGCTACATAACTCCCCTGCGGAGTCGCGGAGCGAGCGTGCGTTGAGAGCTGTAGCTGTGTGAAGAAACTCCGTGCAGGGGATCACGTCGGGTTCACCAATTGAAAAGCTCCACGAGCGATCAATCATTGGACCAGCCAGGATTCGAACCCGGATATCTAGCTTGCAAGACTAACGCGCTACTATTACACCACAGGCCCCGATCGCAGCGTGTTCAGCTACGCTATATATCCTAGCGTAGTGACATGCTACATATGTATATAATATAATATGCATTATATATACAAATAATATATATTGTATATATTATAACATACATATATTATAATATATAAAAACAACAAAAATTTAAAAACAATATATATAAGCATATATATATACAAATAAATATAATATAATAACAACAATAACAAATATAGATATATAAAAAAAGCAAAACAAAAAAAAGAAGGAAAAAACAAAAAGAAAAAGCAAAAAACATACATATATTATAATATATAGGGAAACATATAGATATGTATAATTTTATAGAGAAACATATATAATTATATATATAATTATATTTGTAGAGACATTTTAATTATCATTTAGCTAGGGTAATTTTTTGTTTATGACTAAACAAATTATTTGCTGCATCAAATATTTGTCCAATTCTTCAGGTCATTCCCGATGGATCACTCTTATTGTTGGTGTCGCTAAATACGCATACCCAAGTTAGATTCTTAGACTTATTTAAACTCCAAGAAATCGATAAATTTCCCTAATCTTCATCTTAATTCCAAACCACATCTTTACGATTTTTCTTTAAGCCTACTGCGTATTGAGAACTGAGGACTTATACCTTTATAAGACCAATCGTAAAGTTCATTAATAGCTCTAACCAACGCTGCGGCCATTATAAGTTAAAATATTATATATAAAAACGAGTTTGTTAATAATGTTAATACTCTTACAGCGAAAATGTTATTCCAATGAAATGTCCATCTCAGCCAAACTATCTATAGTCAAGTTAATAAGGATATCTTATCTTATCTGGTTTCTTATAATATCCCCAGTTTCTGCTTGGGGTAAAACCCCTAGCAGAAACATACACCCGCGCGTCCTCAACCGAACCTAATCAAAATTTCATTATTTTGATTCGTCCTGAGTGATTTCACTACAAGTGCACTCTACTGTATATAGATGCACATGGATATATATTGCTGCATATAAACACTTGCATATTATATATAAATATTTACATATTAAGTGTATATATATATAAAATATATCTACTGATAGTTGAATAAATAAATATATATGTACATATTTGTATATAATATATACAAACGGCGCATGAACTGTGAGTTGTGAATGTAAGATTCTGACCGGGCAGAGTGAAACATTGAATAAGTAAAATGTACGACAAAAACAACGTAATTGGTTATAAAACTTATATCATGGTATTTCATGAATTGGCCATTGAATATCAACGAACACAATAAATACAAACACATAACAACTTAATAATAATAATGATTAATTGTTTAGAATGGCTTGTTTTATTTATTAAATTAAAAACATACAATAGTCATGTTGGGCCGTTTAGGATTAATATGATAATAATTGGGGCCGTGAGAGGGATTTTATGCAGGCAACAAACAAACTGATATTAAGACTCACAAACACACCGTATTTTTGATATTAAAACGTCATCGATATCGTTCCCGGGGGCACGTAGCCAGGCAAGTAAGACTGGAAGAATTTTAAGAAAAGACGCAAATTTGGATAGATATCAAGCTACCGCTGGGTAGGGGGGATGGGTGGAGTTTTGAGATCCGCATGGTCTTCCTCCCGCTGTCTTGCGATAGTAGTATGACAAATTCCTTAGTAGCTTGGCTCGCAATGATGGACTTTGTCTCCGAGTTCAAAACGCTTCGAACTGCAATGTAAAACGACCGATTATAAACGATTTATCACTGCCGCTACTAAAAACTGAAACCTGTGTATAGTCCATGTTTCGCTAATATATTTTGTACTGATAGTGATTTTTGTACAATATTATTATTATCACGATGATAATCTACTCTTTGAATATAATTGCAAAAACAGTGCCTTGGTTCGGACTAAGAAGTCTTTGTAGCAGTAAATTATTTATTACCGGTGCATTGATCGTTGCAACACTAAGGCTGTTGCATCAGGCATGGGCACATCACGCTGCTCGAAATGAAAGGGGTTTTAATTCAAAATGGGAGAGGGATTAGAGAAAAATTGCGGGCCCCAAAAGGGAAGATTTTTGCCGATTTTTCTCAAAACATGAGTGCACCACATCATCCTGTTACTATGCTTCTGGCGTCAAGAATTATTCCCGGTAAAGTTCATAAACTTAGCTCTTTTTTCCGACAGAATAAGTGCTTTCCAGAATACATTTATTGCCTTTATCTCAGTTCGATTGAAGTCCGCACATATTGCATTGCAGCCCGGCTTTTCAGTGCAGTTAGCAACGTTTACAACGTAAAACTAATATAATGCGCAACGTACTAATCAATCTATGACACATCGAAATTCGTCATACTAAATATAATCATACGTTAGTAGTTCATGAATATTGCTGTTGACGGTTATTAGTAGGTACATTCATACAATTCATTTAGTGGGTTTCACGATGATTTTTTCGGTCTTGCTTCGTTCGGCTCGAGTATGTTCGTGTGAGATTAGAAACTTGTCGGGTGTCGGTTCGGGTGGGTCCTGATTCGGATAAGACTTTCAAATTGATCCAATCCTAAAGGACGAATAGCTATCTCTATCCCCTGCCTCGGTTAGGACGGCTGGCTGGGCGTTGGGAAGTTGGGCTGCTATGTGGATAACATTCACGTCGTTGAGCCAGGGACGTGTTCGAGCCAGCGGACCCCCTAAACGTTAATTACGCGGCATTTTATGTTTTTTATTGATAGGCGGTTACAGGGCTATTATCGGGCACGATTGAGTCAAACGGGGTCAAGTTACGCTCTCGCCCGCTAAAATTAGGGTCTTCTAGATATTGTTCACACCGATGCTGTCTCTATACCACATAATTCCTCATTTAAATGACGAATTATATTGGAACGACATATATCGCTGCAAAAACGAGAGATGTCTAGGTAATAACATTCAACAATCTGCAATAAGTATCAATGCAATAATTACAACATTTACGTCAAAAATATATAGGACTAGACGTGTAGCACCTCAATTTGTAAAAGCATTGGATCGCTCATCAACACGGAAAATCTATGAATGTTTTGTCTTGTCACATTAGTAAAGTAGCTGTGAATACATGTGGGCAACTGGGTCATTGGCGAAATTAGTCCCATATTGGATAATTTGAAGTATTCATACTTTATTGATATTCTTGATATACCCATCCATCAACGTATTTAATTTTAATTTATATTATAGATCAGAAAAATTTTTAATTCAAATTATTAATTAACTTTGTTTTACTTATTAACCATATTTTGTTTATTTCTTTCTTTATTTATGAATATTATATTTATGTATATATATAATTCTTTTATATTATAAATCAACTTGTATACTATTCATTAAAAGGGTATATAACTAGAAATTTTAGTACCATTAATTACAGTCAGCCAACAATCAACCAATCATTTCGACAAAGAAATCTCAGTTTAATTTGAGCTCCCGAATGTGATAGGCAACATAGTATAGACCTTGATTGAGAAAAAACAAGATTAATTAATTTAGTAAGAATCGTTAAATTAGCTAGCATATTGACCACTCTGCAGGAGCGGGATTGTGGTCAGCCGCGGCACCATGAGCAATTTCAACGACTCAATGTTGCTGTAGTTGTTTCCGGTAGCGCTGAACCCAATACCAACGACTCTTGTAAAAAAGGCCGCATTATCGCAAAGCACGGTGACTCATCGTCGTCGATGACAACCGACCCGTGACCAGTAGCGGGACCCAGCATCGGGTCCCCGATCCCACAGCCGGTGACGACAACATCGTCACCGGCTCTAGTTTGCTGATGGCGGGGGTGACCTGGTTGAGGTGATGGTGTCGCGCGACTCGACGATGATATAGGGTCATTTTTATCGTCGGCGGGCGATATTCGCTTCAACAAATAGTCGTCGACAGCTGCAGTTGCTCCATATATAGTTGTCGACGGCGTTCCGGTCTCTGTGGTACCCTCCATATGATGAAGATGATATGCCGGATGTTGCGTCGTTAGGCCCAAATTTGTGCCACCATTGCCGGAACTGTAGTGAATATTATTGCTGCTCGATTGCAAATGATGATTATTTTCGAGTTTATTTGGCGAAGGAAGGATAAGATCCAGCCATTCGATGTGTTCTTGATCGGCAGACGAGCATGGATCTAAATAAACAAAACGAAAATTGTCAACTTATAGTGCTCTGATGACATAGCTGGTTTTCCAAGATATCATTATTTGTTAAATTGACTAAAACAATATTCGGTGAATGATAGGTTTAATTTATTACACCCAAACAACTCCAATAACCCAAATAAAGTTAAATTTGTTTAACGGTACCACAACTGTTAAGTTTTAGCATCAGATTCATTTTATAAAATGAATAAAGCACGCCAAACCTCTGGTTAAATATATTACTGAAATCTTTCCCGTTTCCTGAAATATGCATACAATCCATAGCACAGCACCTGACTTTACACTAATTTTAGCTGAAAGATTGAAATCATTTGAAAAAATTCTCGAAAATTTTTCATAATCTTGTCTAAGCAGTATTTGTATAAATACACCTATAAACGATTTCCTGACGACTAACTAGTATTTTTGTCTACAACCTGTGCACAAGACATTGGTATGTGTTTTTATATTTGTTTTACTAATTAAAAGCTTAAAATATGAACTTTTGCATAGTTAAGGCTTACTGACTTAAAAACGGTGACAACAAAGTGTTGCTACGATACGATTGCAACGTGCTGTAACGAGTCGACGTTATGTTTTATTTACCTTAAGATATATGCACATAGGGCCGGATTCTGTCACAGAGCCAATTCCGGCTCGTGACAAAAACGCACAGTCACATCCGGCCCTTCATAAATAAAATACATAGCTAAGCTCTGCTAGTATGTTTGTACGGGCCGGGAGTGGCTATGTCTCAGGGTTTGATAGCCGGGACTGTCTACCGAAAAAATTTATTACATTCGGTTTAGCAGATTGCGTTACATCGAAAATATTTAGCTCTAGGCCCAAAAGGAGCAAGATTAGTAGAAATTAAAAGCAAAGCGCATACATACATTCAGGCAAAATAAATACGTAAATATCGAGATTTTCGAAATTTTTGTTTAAGCGCGTTTTACAAGCCAACCTAGTAGCTATGTAAAACATGCTTTATCATGCATGGAAATTATGGTATTATGACCCTAACTATCACCAATTTCCATTTGTTAGCGATTTTCCATTGACGACATATATTTCTGGCTTTTAGAGCCGATTCCGGCCCTTGTTACAATTTATCAGCCTCACTTTACCATTAACTAAATATATTTATAGGGTCTGGCTCGTCCCAAAAAATGTCACACTGGCTAGCCAAACATGATTTTAAAGCCGCGACGGACTGAGACAAAATTCGGCCCTGCTGCACACATCTTAAGTTAAATGATGCATTACGACAAATAAATAAATAAAATTTATAAAAATTAAATAAAAATTTATAAATTTAAGGTTGAATAATTAAATAAATAAATAAACTAACCTGTAAAAGAGTTTGAATCATTTGGTTGACATGGATTGACAGTTACGTTAAATGTTGACAAGTCCATTGTGTCATGCTAAAACCAAACGTAATAGCGTACAACTAATTTATGAAATATTTCAAGCATTTTATATAATGTTATTTTTTTCAAATCATTTCAGCAGTTGTTGCATAATATCGGTTTGATATATAACTATTAATCGTACACAATCTTGTATAATTTTATGTCTCTAAAATTCATATAAGATAAAATTTTCAGCATGAAATAGTTCTTTATTAATGTAAACGTACTTTTAAACTATAACGGTTAATGGTGGACATAAACATGATACAATGGTTCTTGGACCACCAGAACTAAACACACCAAGGTTCTTGGACCACCAGAGCCAAACACATTCAGGTTCTTGGACCACCAGAACCAAACACATTCAGGTTCTTGGACCACCATTACCAAACACATCCAGGTTCTGGGATCACCACAACCAAACACATCCAGCTTCTTAGACCACCAGAACCAAACACATCCAGGCTCTTAGACCACCAGAACCAAACGCATCCAGGTACTTGGATCACCAGAACCAAACACATTCAGGTTCTTGGACCACCAGCACCAAACACATCCAGGCTCTTTGACCACCAGAATCAAACACATCCAGGTTCTTGGCCAACCAGGGCCAAACACATCCAGGTTCTTGGACCACCAGAACCAAACACATCCAGGCTCTTTGACCACCAGAATCAAACCCATCCAGGTTCTTGGCCAACCAGGGCCAAACACATCCAGGTTCTTGGACCACCAGAACCAAACACATCCAGGTTCTTGGGCCACCGGTAGGACATTTTAAAATTTTTTTTTCGAATTTTGGAAAATTTATTAATTATTTATAGCAATAGCTATAAGGAATAGCTGATCGGCAGTGTATATTCCAAATTTTCTACCAGTGATCATTGGTGTGCATATAGGACATAAACAACGTATCTTAAACCCAAATCGTATTTTATATCGTGTTCTATAACATGACAACCGCTCTCAACGATTCAAGTGGAAAATCTATTTCAGTCGTAGCAAAATTTAAATTGAATTAATTAAAACTAAATATCTAATTCTTATTTATAAAAATTGTTTCAGTTTAAGTTGATTTTAACTAATATTTCACAAAAATTAATATCGATTTGAAATCGTTACTGTTGAATTAAAAACATAACGTCGATTATTAATCCGTTTTATATTAAAACACTAATTACATACAAATTGTAAAAAAAAATTACCGAGCTAAATAAGCAATACGTAACTGAACGAAGTACAACA
>JASANE010002132.1:0-16484 GCA_030248225.1 Trileptium ribeirensis
GACAGAAACAACTAAATACCTCGGACATATTATTAGCTCTGAAGGAGTAAAACCTGACCCCGAAGCAATACGTAACTGAACGAAGTAGACCATAGAAGATCGTGCTATTAGGCCAAAGTTAAGCAAAGTTTCAAAATACTTTACAACCTCAGCAAAATTATTCATTAAATATTGTTTGTTTATCTCTACGAAAAGCAGCATCCTGGATTACGCGCCGTTCCACTCGGAAGATTAGCTGGTGCCTCCTGTTTCTTACTCCATTGTAAGGTTTCGGGCTTTGAATTTTTTTGGTAAATTTTCTTTTCACGTGAAGAGTTCAAAAAAAGAGAGATAATAAGCGGTTTGTGCATAATATATATATTTCTGAAGCGCAGATTTTTGATAAACAAAATTACAGCTAATTCTTATCATGAGTCTATATCTCATGCGGCTATGTATAGATTTGATGGAATAAACAATTAAATAAAAAAGCAAAAACGAGTTAAAATAACCTCCTCCTGATTGGAAACTGCGCTTTATTTGATTTTCTGTCACATTTTTGTTGCTTTGGGTATATTTGAATGAATATTCAATTTCGAATTTAAATATAACTTTCGTGCAATGTAACCGAATCTGCACCCTCCGCTTGTGCCTAGAATGTACATTTCAAGATTTCCATAAAAATTGTGTTGTGATATCGAGTCCGAACCAGGCTAAAGTTGTGTTCTTACAATTGGATTATTCTAGCAGCTACTGTCTTGGCAATTTAAGGCTTCTTAGCAAAACTAATGAATCACAATGCATGCAGTTGTGCAATATCTCCAAATATTGTTAAGTACAGTGATTCTAATTTGTTGTTGTATAAATAAATAATAGTAAAATAGCTTAATGGCTAAACATTTGGCGCAGTAACTTTTGATTAAAATATATTAACTTTATATTTATGTAATTGACTAACATTTAAGTAACTTTAGCGAGTTAGTGGGTAATTCACTAGGTAAATCAATGGTAAATATTATTTTCTGACATTATACTTAACTCTTAAACCACATTAAGGCCATTAAACTCCGGATGGAGTACTGCAGCTGTGCCAAATCTCTGCAATCTGAATCGTAATAGAAATTGCATCACACACACATGTATATCTGTTGTAAAGTGCTAATTGAATATGTCGCCGTACCCTGTATGTGCCTCCAAATCAGATTTCATATGTAAGCCTAAATCTCTTAACGTCGCATTCGATAATCCACCATTTCCGTTGCTAAGCCTGACTACGCAAATACGTTTACAATTTTTGGCATTATAAAATTCCATCGCAGTAATTTCGGAGACCACAAGCCTAAAGTAGTCGATGAGACCAATGGTCCCTATGGCTCGTTTACGTTAATTTGCGTGCGCCGTGGATTACCTATGTCCGAACAGCAAGCGCTGACTGTCAGCATATCCGCGTAGCAACATAGCTACTACAACGGACATATGCGACAGTCTGCCGTGACCATGTGGATTTTTTTATCAGTCGATGGAATTTTATAATGCCAAAAATTGTAAACGTATTTGCGTAGTCAGGCTTAGCAACGGAAATGGTGGATTATCGAATGCGACGTTAAGAGATTTAGGCTTACATATGAAATCTGATTTGGAGGCACATACAGGGTACGGCGACATCTTGGATTGGCACTTCAGCGGATATCAGTGTGTGTGTGATGCGAGTTATGTTACCAATTCAGATTGCAGAGATTTGGCACAGCTATGGTGCCCTACCAGTTGCGGAGTTTAATGGCCTTAATGTGGTTTAAGAGTTAAGTATAATGTAGGAAATAATATTTACCATTGAGCTTACCCTGGGTAATACCAACCACTAACTCGCTAAAGTTACTTTGAATGTTTCGTCGATTACATAGATATAAAGTTAATATATTTTAATCAAAAGTTACTGCGCCAAATGTTTCACCATTTAACTCCTACTATTATTTATTTGACAACAACAAATTAGAATCAGCTGTACTAACAATATTTGGAGACTATTGCACAACTGCATGCGAGTTGTGATTCATTAGTTTTGCTAGGAGCCTTAAGGATCCGAGCAGTAGCTGCTAAATAATCCAATTGTAAGAAACGCGACTTTCACCTGAGCATTCGGGACTCGATACCTCGCGACGGCCAATGATTTTTATCGATACTTGAAATGTACATTTATTCACGCGAGTTAGAGCAGAAGATAGGAGTCGTTACTTCAAATTGCACGAAAGTTATATTTAAATTCGAAATTGAATATCATTCAAACTACCCGACAACAAAATGTGACGGAATCGAATAGAGCGCAGTTCCGTCTCACCAATCCAGAGGTTATGGGCTAAGCTCGGGACTTTTTTGCTTTTTATTTAATTGTTTATTCCATCAAATCTATACATAGCCGCATGAGATATAGACTCATGATAAGATTAGCTGTAATTTTGTTTATCAAATATTCGGCTTCGGAATACTATATATTATGCACAAACATATTATCTATCTTTTTTGAACAAGTGCTTCACCGGTGAAAAGAAAAGTTACCAAAACAATTCAAAGCCCGAAACCTTACAATGGAGTAAGAAACAGAGGCACCAGCTTCATACCGAGTGGAACAGCACATAATCCAGGATGTCTGCTTTTCCAATCATCCAAGACGTGAACAATATTTAATGAATAATTTTGCTGAGGTAGTTATAAAGTATTTTTGAAACTGCTTAACTCAGCCCTGATGACTAGATGGTGGTGAAAACATGGCGATTTTACTAGGCGTAGCTAGACTCAGCTAGACTCAAGTTATACCTGGATAAGTTCGGATAGAACTATATACTCAAAGCCCGAAGTCCCAGAGGGTAGTTGGGTTAATTTTTAAGTTTTCTTCGTTTTGATAAATGCTATGGGTACATCTCACTAAAAATTCTCCAAAATACATATTTTTGGTACGTTGATATATATTCTTTATGAATTCTTCACTTCTCCTAATTTCTTTATAGTATGCCGTTCCAAGTTATTGAACTCATTGGCGGAATCGGCGTTAATACTGACGCGGCGCCGGAATAATTTGACTTTGAGATATTTTGCTGCGTTTTCGTTTCTTCACTCCCAGTGATTTTGTCAGCAAAAGGATTTTTGCATTCGCCCGTGGTCGCAGCGGCTCCATTAGTTTGCTCAGTGTATCCGGCAATGCAACGCCGGAACGACAGCATTAGAACATTAACAAACAACAGACCGCTATAGAGCCAAACACAGACGGACATACGATACAACGTCGTCTTAACTGAGTATATTCCTGGCACGAAATCACCAAGTCCTATAATCATGTTTTCGTTTATTTTAACTATTGCATTCATATTTAGTCAGGAGGGCAAGATCCAACTTTGATGTAAGGAACATACGCTCAAGGCTTGAGGGCTAGGTGGAGTAACCAGGTTCCGGGCAGGATGCTTCGGCTCCCGGGAGAGTTCGACTGGTAGGAAGGGTGGTGGGATGGCGGGAGCTTGGCTCCGCGGTAGGTGCCTATGTGTTCGGCGCCAGTGGCGCCTCCAGGTCGTTGGAAGAGCTGTCACCGGTGTAATAGGGCAAAAAGGGTCAAGAGGGTCGGAAGCATGGGTCCGGACCTCTGGGGTAATGCATGAGTAAACTTAAGGTGACCCCGCCAACCATGCTATTGTGTAATTACCGACATCGAATTGCAAACCCTTGTGATGGAAAAAAGGCTGAATTTCATTCTGTTTTTCGCCAACCGAAAATCGGCAAAATCAATTTCAAGTGTCAGAAATTGGACCCTGTCTTTGAACACAATTTTACCTTTTTCAATTTGCAGAAATTCACCTAATCATCTAAATTTAGATTATTCAGTGTTCGTGAACAAATTTAAAGCAAAAATGACGTCGTATTGAAATCGATCCTATAGTTAAGCTCTCGGTGTTCGCGAACAAAGCAGGTCTAATTTAAATTCGACAAATTTTCGTTCTCAAAAATTTGGGTAATTTTGCTTGCAACACTAAAATAGTTAAATTTCAATCGCGAGCGCTGTGTTAGCGATCAGTTTTACACCAGATTTCAATTGACAAAAAAGCGTTGTTAACAATTTTTATGCAAAATTACAAAACAGGATGGTTGGGGGGTCACTTGAAGTTTTATTCGTACATAAACCCCTACCCCATATCAGCATGTATGGTGTAAGGAATATTTTCTCTATGCTTTTTAGGACATTTTTCAATGTATTGCTCCAAACGGGAGCCGAAAGAGCATTTGAGTTGGTCTATATGCTTACGTGGCTTCCAACTCATTGCATTCTTAAAGCGTTATTCAAGCATGACATGACGGTAGCAGTACAAGTTTAAAGCCTTCGTAGGAACATTCGGTCGGTCGGACTGACTGATGACCAACAGAAACATACTCATGTATATTTCCTTTCCTTTAGCCGATGCTTTAGATTGTGTCTGACACGGTGGGATAGCCCAAGTTTTTCTGAGCATTATTTCCTAATCATATGTCCCTTTCGACTAACAGCTAAAGTTTTGGGAGTACACGGTGTAAAACGTTAATTTACGAATGAAACCAATCTTCAAGCAGTTGCTGCAGTAGCTGAATAAACATACGAATATTAAATTCGTATCAGAGGGAACAACTGTATTGGCCGTTAGCCGGCCGCTGGCTGTTGACGGTCAATACCATCAGCCTAGCGTCGGGCAGTCGGCCTGCAGTTGGGCACTCCGAGGTAGTTAAGTAGCCGTAGACCGGCTGTTTAACTGCGATCGGCCAGCCGATCATTAGGTGACGTGGGTCGGTAAGTGGGGCCGTTGGCCGATCGTTCGTGCACGTTCGGCTGTCCCCTAGGCGTCGACCAGCCGCCCGCTGCTCAACACTACTTTGGACGAAGCAAAACAATTTATCAGAAGCATCAAAGAAAACGAACGTTACATAAACCCTGACCATAAACTGTTTCAAAGCTCATGTGCCATTTTGCGCACATTGCGTTATATTCTCCACTTAATTTATGTCAATTTAGAACTATGTTTTCTTAACTCATTCGTTTGTAAAGTGAAGCGTTTGTGACAATGTACATTTCACAGCGATGCAGTAATCGATTCTACTGTGCGGTGTGCGTTTGCGCGTGCGTTGTTTAGTCACTCGCGCTGTGAGGCTCGTTAAGGAACCGAGCCACATTTCTCAGATAACGTAGTGGCTAGCGCAGGAGGCTTGCAACAAAACGATTCAAGTTTGGTCCACCGTCGAGGCAAATATTTCTTCAACACTGCACGAAATAGTCATTGGTTTCAGAAATAAAAGGTTGCACTTTATGCAAAACAACATACAGCTCGATATCTTAAACGGAACCAAATTATGGCTTGATGAAATAACTCTAATTTTGGTTAAAGCAAAGGATTTGCAACTTGGTGCTAACCAATTGTTTCATAACCATATACATGGACGTCCAGGGACACATCAAGGGAGACCTCTCAATTTTCGCAAAAATCGCCAAAAATAGGATTTTTTCCTTATGGCGTCCGCAATTTTCCCTTACGTCCACATTTTAAGCTGTCCCACTCACTTAGTTTTTGGGTAGCATGCTACGCCCCTGTTGACGATGATATGAAGGACTGAAGAGACCACATTTTTACTTGAGCGAATAGCCAAGTTTGGAGGTTTGGAATGTAGCCGTACATAAAATTTTGGGTCAGACTTAACATGTGTTCACATGCTCAAACTTTTTCCTCAAAGTTTACCTTAACAAATCTTTTAACGTTCGTTTCAATCATTTTTAGCATACACATTTACTACTTCAGCCAATCAGAAACAACAAAAACCTGGAAAATTATGAAATAAAAAGTTGAGTTAAAATTTTGAAGCATGATGATTTTGCAAATTACAGCTAAATGTTGGTCAAACTTTGATCAAAATTTGAACAAAAAGTTTGAACGCGTGAATGCATCTTTTTAGTCTAAACGTTACATAAGAACGCGGGCCCAAGTAACCCCGAGGGGCGGAAATGAAATTGCAGGCCATGCCGCTCTCGATACACTAATCCTAGGCCATAATCTTAGCCTAAGCTAAGGTCCGTACATGAGATATACACTAAGCCTGAGTCGGGGACTGCCGCTCCCCAACTCTCCGCTCCAAGCTGTTTTTTCTAACGTTATAACGTACCGCCTCTTACTTTACTTGGGGCAGAAGACGAATAAACCGCTCTAATAAAGATCACACTTTAGCCGCAATATATTGAAAACTGAGTGAACTGCATTTTTAGATTAACAACACCTGTAGCTGCGGTAATATGGCTAGGATCGTTTAAAGAAAAGTATTAAAGCTTTATGTCAACAGAAAGCTTAACTCTTTTACGCTTGTGCATGTTGGACAATTGCCAGTTTAACGTTGAAAAGAGTTGAATCAATTGAAGTTGCCTAATGCAAGCCGGCATCGCGTTGTGCGAAGCAAAAGCGGCGTTTACAAACTCCTGAGCTATCCGGAGACCTATGACTCCGTTTCACAAGGAACCTCATAAAGCATAATAGCACACGTTCAAACACAACAAACGAAGTTAACATAGCACATCACAAGACACGATACGTTGGATCGGTTAGGACCCAGTAGGAATGAATGCATTAAGGATTCGATCAACACAGCTATATTTACCGATCGTTAATAGCGTTTCAATTGCAGTATAAACGCCGTGTAAAATAATCCAGTTCTCCGTTTGTGTAAACGCCATTGCCGGTAGCACAACAAACGCCATAATTCCAAGGCCAACCAGGAACACATTTGCAACTAGTCGTTTTCTGGATTGTAAACCGCGTCTTTTGGCGTCATCATCGTCGTTGTTGACGTCATCGTCGGTGACGTCATCCGCGTCAGTGCTCTTGATTAACGCCGTAATAATGCCGCCATGGATGGTAAGATATCGTTCAGCGAAAATGTGAACTGCGCTTGTGCTAATTGGTATGCCGATAATTGCGTAAATTATACAGAAGAATCGAGTTAAGTCCCTGCCTGGGGACATGTGACCGTAGCCTTCAATATAATGGATATATACATATTATTATCACTAGCTATAGCCTCCTAGGTAATATATACCAGACATTAGTGCGCCGAAATCCAAGTTTAAAACGTGTTGTAGTACCCCAACTTAAAGACAACCATGTTGTCCTGTGTTATAGGAAAAACTCCACGTTACCTGCGGCTATCGGGTCTTTTCCTTTAGACCCCTCCTAATGCCTAAATTAAAAAAATTTTGAAGAAACAGCTTGAATTTTGGTTTTATTCGACTCAGCTCTAGAATAAATTTTTCTCTTTAAAAGCATAATTTTATAAATATTCGAACAATCTGACAAGCTGAGTCAAATGATGGTATAATTAGCGCAATTGGTTGATGGGTTAAGGAGTTGTATCCATTTATGCGTACCTAAACCATGGAAGCCTAAACTTTAGTCTAAATCTAAGTCGTTAACCCTTGAACCGATTGCGAAATTTTTATCACCATTCCACTCAACTCGACAGTGCGGTTCGAAAACCTTAGGCATTTATCAAGAAAAATTTTTTCGTAAATTTTGGGTGCTATTGGTAATTCGAAAAACGAACAAAATTTTTTCGGAAGCCGGCGAAAACAACTGGCTGAAGAAGATATTTCCTAAACCACCTCGTGAAGCTATGTCGCATGGTACCAAAATTGTCGCTGTATCTTCAAACCTGGCCAATTTTTAATTAGGGAGAGTGGTAAAGGAAAAGACAGACTGTTATCGATTGCTATAATTAAAAGATACATCATAAATTGTACCAAATGAGAAATCACTATTTCGATGGTTTAGTAAAAACAGGAAAAATTAATAAGGTATTTAGCTAGTGTATGGAGGATACAGGTTATATATAAAATATGATTATATAGTAATTTTAACCATATAATTAGTACAACTGTTTGACAAAAACAAATTACGGTTGATTGTGCAGTACAAACTAAATTCGATGAATACTGCATGATCGCAGGTATGTTGGTGCTCGCGATTGCAAAGAGCCTTAAGAATCAGAGCAATTGCTTCGAGATAGCTCAATGGTAACTATTCATGGCTTTCAGCCGGACGCCCGGGGTTCGATAGCTCGCGCCGACCAACAATTGTTCGTCGATACTCGAAATGTAAATGAATTCAGGAAGTAAAGGGTTATTCAAAATTTTCCACGCCACATGTTTAGTAAGTAAGTCATGATGGGATCGATCCAATTCAGTCAATTTTGACTCAGCCGTTTTTGCAGCGTAACATCTGAGCCTGAATTAAAATACCATAATTGTCAAATTCACAAGTTTAGTGACTATGTTTACCACAACAACTGGGGATATTTTTTGACATCTATATATGCAGATTATATTGATTATAGCGAACAGCTGGATACACCTTTGAATCTCTAAGGTGGAAGTTGACTGAGTGGATCGGTGCTTTTGTGCATTAATGAAATTTTGGTTCAGACTGAACTAAAATTAACACAGCGACTAAGCTAAACTTTGACCGTGTCTAAGTGAAACATGGTTCAGACTGAGACAAATTTGAATCATTTAATAAGTCTGAAATGCAGTGGCTCAATTGAGTCAAACTTTAGACTTATCTTTTTACAACCTGTTGCTAAAATATTTATATTTAGAGTTGATCAAGATAGAATTGCACTCTGCAGAATATGACTATAATATATATCAAGACACCATTCTACAGATAAATTTATGCTCCTTATAGGGAAATGTTTATAAAACGTTGGGATTATTTTACTTCTCATATAACAACAAAATGTATTTCAGGAAAATAAGTTACACTGTAAAAACCGGTGAATAATTTGAATAAATTGCGAGTATTTCGACGTGAACCACTACCACTCACTCAAATTTTAGCTCAGCCCGAGTCAATAATTTTTGAATTCGTTGGGAATGATACAGTAAAAATTGACTCTGCGTTTTTGCAGTTTGAAAGAAGCAGGATATATGTTTGTGCCAAATTGGGCACCGTGTTCATGGCAATTTGAAAGCTGTGATTTATTTTCGCATGTACCTATCGTTGTAACAACGGTTGCGCTAAAGAAAAAGCTTCCGCCAAAGTTCCAACGATCGTGCTTAAGTTGACGAATATCCTCAAGCGACATTCCCGCAGAGCACAAATTGGGGTCGTCCATAATTTCCATCACATCGATACCGGCATCATACGCGGCAACTGAAGCGATCACCAGTTCTCGAATCAAATCGGGATCAACCTCATGATAGCTGTTGTCGCTGCAAGCTGAAAAAACACAGAGTTTACAATAAATTAAACCTGTCACAGGGAATAAAAACTGGGTTTTTTTAAGCATTTTCCACATTCAGAAGATATCTATTAGGATGGCTGGGGTGGGCTTAAATGATTGTTTGGGAATTAATTACCGCTGGATATCATAATAAACAAAAAGAGATATTAATACGTAAGCTCTAATTAAAAATTACGATCCCTTTAGCAGCCCAACCCTTCAAATACTACTCGAGCTGGTTTTATCAAAGCCCGACTTGGGTTGATGTTTCAGGTTACACTTGGCTCACTGGCCTCAAAATTGGTCGAGATAACGGCCTAGGCAATCCTCATTTCTACATGAACAGCATTATCTCCTGAGAACCATGTTGAGTTTTAAAGTGTAGATAAATGGGTTTACTGTTTTACGTTTCGTTTAAGCTCTCACGTTTAATTGTTGTACCGTATTTATATGCAAAAAATGACGCTTCCTTTTGGTCGAGATAACGGCCTAGACTATCCTCATTTCTACATGAACGGCATTATCTCCTAAGAACCATGTTGAGTTTTAAAGTGTAGATAGATGTGTTTGCTGTTTTACGTTTCGTTTAAACTCTCACGTTTAATTGTTGTACTGTATTTATATGCAAAAAATGACGCTTCCTTTTCAATTTTTGCGGCTTTATGCACATTCAATTGTTTGAACCGCTTCCTAACAATACATGGAAACCACACTAATTGCTAAGACACAATGCAGGGGTTAGACCCATAAATCGAAGCTAAAGCAGTTGTACTTATTTAGCTACTATAATTTGACTTGGAGTTTTGTGACAAATATCACAATATCTATATATAGTGTGGTAATCGCTATTAGACTAAAAATGCTAATAAGAGAATAATTTCTGAGGCACTGGGCAGCCCTCGGAACCTCCTAGAGTCCACAGGTTGTCTAAAAGCTTGTTTTTGATACAAACTCAGTATAATTTTTGTCATGCAACAAGTGGCGTCGATTTTCTCTCAAATGTAAGGGGGAGGTTACCAAACATAGTATCACCCCTCCCGTCATTGATGTTCTCGATGACGGATACGACGCAAACGGGCGGTCGGCGAGGTTGCGTTGCTAACTCTCGTATGAACGTCGGTAAATTTGTGTTGACCTCCGACGGAGTGCTCTCTGTCTGTAAAACATAGTCTCGGTGACTGGGCACCGGCCCCTCGAACCAACTCCTCGTGCGACGACCTGTACCGGGTTAATAGCCGATGGTAATGCAAATGGGCATCGAGCGAGGGTATATCTAGGTGCTGATGCTCATCGGAGAAAGCCCCGTACTGGTCAAGGTAAGGTGGAGGAGTGATGTGGAGCGGCTCGGCGAGTGGATGGGCAGAAGCAGACGCTCGGCGCTGAAGGTTTGCCTTTTGACTTCCGATAAATTTATTTCAGTCTTCGTCGAGTTCCTGTGATTTTATCGGAACGGGTTTTGCAGCAAGGTGACTTCTAGCAATCCTTGATGTAAGTAGATGAAAAACGCTGGTTCTGAGCCCCCCGCCCGCCGGAGGTGCGGGGGTATTAATTGGGTCAGCGGGGGTTTTAATTGGGTCAGCGGGGGTTGTATTTGGGTCAAATAGGGGTTGTTAGTTGGATCGGCGGGGACAATATTTGGGGAGGGATGTGTTCATATGACTGATTAATTATGTCAGCGGAGGTGATTATGATTAACATGCAAAATCCATGTCGGCGGGGTTTTTGTTTATCTGCCATAACTCCACCTTACTAAACACCGCGTTAAGGAATACAGTGTTCTCAAAACCTCCATATGACCTAGCAACCCAGTTATCTTTGTACCAGCCAGATTGGTCCCGAAAACGCATTATAAAAAATCTTTACAGTTGTCCATTTTCTCACTTATCTTGTTTTCTCAACGGTTTATCGTGACTAATATTTTCCCCAACAACACGCGTTTTATTGTTTCAATGGCTTTTCAATCGTCGATTACAAAGTTTCTGCAAACCTGCAGAGCTGCTTGATTACGACGATGAGATCCAAATCGTGGGTCCATCAACGTCAGCAGCTGTGATAGGCCTCAGTTCGGTTGGCAACTCGCGAGTTCTGCTCGATGACGCTGGTCCTTTGTTCGTGTCAAGCAGCAACAGTCCTGGTGTTCGCGATTCAGTCGAGGATCAAATGGATCGCGATCTGGACGAAGTGGACGATACCCTACGACTCGCTGATCTGGTTTACGACCAGATCGACTTCGATAACGTGGAGGATCCAGACTTCGAGATGGAAAACGAGTTCTGGACCGCACTCAAGGCGAACGTCTGCATCGACATCTTGCGCGTGCAACAACTGGTCTGGAACCGTTATTCCGATCGTCTGCGTCTACAACAACAGCGAAAGATGGACGAGCACGCGGATCGGGTGCTGGAGAAGCTCGGCAATCAATACACTGACGAGTGCGACGCGTGCTACTATGAGGAACCCGGGCAACGTTTGCATCAGGAAGCTGGCGGCTGCATGCATTCGTCGCGATACTGCAAGCGTGACGTTATGGACGCTTGTATACTGCTCAACATCAACTACACGAACCAGCTATACACGTGCGTGAAAGATAAACTTTCTGAATTTTGCGAGAGATGTTGAACTTGTATATAGCCACTGTATTTTGTTTGTTTTGTATGTGATTATACATATGTTGAATTGTAAATTAAAGATAAATGGTTCATCTGTTTTTTGCACGCGTGACTTAACTAGCATGACTCTCGCGTAAGATAGATTTACCTATGACAATGCCTATAGTGTTGATTCCACTACAGTTAGCAGAACATCTGGAAATGCACGTATACAGAGTTGAATGTTAATTCACGGATTGCTAATAATGTTCAACAATTAACCACAACCGACGGATGGCCTTATGCTTCTTCACTCGTCATGTGATAGACCTCGATAGACTATCGAAAACAGGAACATGCTAATCATGTATAGTAAAAGGATTTTACATGACTAGTATGGCCCAGCTACTATTCATAGTTACGCTTGGCCATATGCTTTGCCAACGCTGTTGAAGTATCAAGTTTACTGGTGTCACAAACGGCTATTCTTTTTTTCTTTATTTTCTAAAAATATTTACATTACAAAATATAAATGCAAATTACATACGGTTTCTAAGCTCATACTTTCTCTTTCGCGCATAAACAGCATGTGAATATACAAATGCTGTTATGATAATATTACCTTCCGTAATGACACAAAGTATATTAGCTGGTTTATTGTCCCAACCCCTGTAACCAATAACTTTATCGAACATTTTAAAGTACTCCGTCCGGTTGTCACCCCTTATGAAACGGTCATCACTGTTTCTTATAGCTTGATATATGTGTTTTTTATAGTCATCGGTAAGAACAGAGTTCCCTACGATGCAATTTCCAACGTGATTTTCTATTAAATGATGACTTAACATGAACCCTGACATTTCTAATTTCTATGAACGTTCAAAACAAGAATGAAGACTGACAAACAACAGGTTTTTAAAATGCCTATCTCATGAGAGCACTCCTGACCTACACTGATTTAAATAACTTTACAAGTACTTTACAATGTGTTGTGTACAACTGAGGATATTTACACGATAATTTATACATAGATTCCTCAAAAGATTTTCCCCTTTTCCGCTCCATAGCGATAAATTTAACTGCTGTTAACAACGTTTGCCGTAGTTGTAGTACGTGAAATAATTCATCTTCACATTGAGAGCGCCCGTCAATAAATTCACCAGTCAATTGACACTCCTTTTGAAATTCGATAACCTTTGATTGCCAAAAAGCAATCTCCTCTTGAAAGTATTCATTATGCACATAATCGACAATGTCATAGTGAGTCTTTGCTTGTCTGTTCCCCATGACACGACTGTTTTGTGTGAAATCGAAATCAACTACTGAAACGCTTCGAGAATTTTGACGTTTATATATCTTTCTTGAAAGACTCGCCCAAAGTCAAACTGTGCTAATTTTGCCATGAACTGAGATGCAATGTTACACTTATAGAAGGTAAAACCTCGATATATTCCTGCTGCACGAATAAATATGGTGCCATGTTTGTAGTTGATTGGTAATTTGAAAAATACGTATTCAAAAACGTCATACAAATAAATAACTTGTTTTCCCCGCGTAACATTTGCTGGTGGTTGCAAACGGACATTGAAATGTAGGTCTGATGACGTTTTATTGATCCATTGAATGTCGTAAACGCTAATTGCATTAAACTTTACTTGTGAAGCATTCGACCAATTTTCAAAACATGAAAATTTTTGGTTCGTAATACCAGTGATTAATAATATAACACCTTCAACAACAACTAATGCAGCTAACAGTACAAGACAAAGTATGCTTCTGTTAAATTTCAATGTAGTCACCGGTTTATTGGTCATGTTTGCTCTAGGAATCGATACCTTTTTAAGCATGTTTAATGAAAAAAAACATTTAAACCATTTAAGCATATTTGTTCCAAGCCACATCGTGATAAGAGTTAATTTGAAGTTCAGCAGGAAACTCACCCATTGCAAAAATAACTATTGCCTTACTGAGTTCGCTCGAGAAGTCTATAAATAATCTTAGTTGTCCATTCTCTGGATTACTCAGATAGTTACAATCACTGCTATGGTCTCGACTCAAATCAATGCAAAATATTTGATATCCAGCACCTGGTTTAAATGCTGTTGGGTTTAAACCCAAGTTATCATTTTTATAATTCAATGTCTGCAATTTAAAATAATACCACCGTAATGCACTAGAGCTTTTACAAGGTACAGTGATATTGCACGGATAGCGATCGGCGTTCATAAATATAGTGAAATGATCCATATCCGGAAGGGAAAATTCAAACAAATTTTTCTTTGCCGATCCTCCATAAGCTTCCTGTAGACTGGAACATATGTATATCCTACGAGGTAGATTTCCTTCAAAAATTGTCCATACGTTTTGTAACCCTTTGTTTACAGATAGGGTATGTATTTTATACCTGATTCCGAAATAATTTGCTCCCGTGGTACTTAAGAGTCGAGATTGGTGTTCTAGGGCCTGTTTTGTTAACTTTACTTTAGAAATGTAAAGTTTGAATTCATTTATTCGAATTTGATATTCCGATTTACCATCGTGTAAAAGCACTAGATTTGTTGGACTCCTAACAAATTCTAATTCCATACGGGTTTTCGGTGGTAAATACTTTGGGTTTACGTGTGCATCTGTTACAACTGGCAAGTATAGTTCACACTTCTGCGACATCATAATGTTTGTGTTCCTTCGTACACCTGGAGAATTATCAGCTGTTATTTCGTTAAACATGTAAGGTGCATCGTCATCATATATTGCACCGGTAAGATACTGTTTTCGAAAATCAGCGCTGGTGTGCAGGTGATAAAGCACGTATGTCATCCACGGGTAATGTTTTTGATTGAATGTTATAGGTTCACCATTAAGCTTCATTTCGATAGCAGAAAATAATGAATACCCAAACAGATTGCAAGGTATTACTAATTTGTCAGCAGGTACATTTTTCCGTCTGATTGTAGTACTTGTATCTCAAGATAAGCATAAATTTGAGATAAATCTATTAAATCATAAGCACTTTCGCTTATTTTAAATCTCAGTATATCATCAACGTCGGAACTAGGTAATGTGGTTTCACATGCTACTTCAATAAGTTGATTTGGAACAACGGAGTCCTGTGTAGGATAGACGCCCTTTACCCAGTTTAATTTCTCAACTCCACACGTTTGCGCCATTTTTTCTGGTGTTTGACATGTTTTCGTCTCCTTTTAAGAGTTTTGGGTTTTCTGGAAGTTATCTTACGTTTTCGAACAACTGGTTTATTTTTTCGTCTGATAACCTGAACACGTCTTGAAACTGTCACGTTCTGCAGTTTAGGTGAATTGAAACAAAGTGGAGTCGACATTTTATAAAAGTGTAAGATTACCAACAATGCAAGTCTTTTTAAGCATTTATGTGAACCACAACCGCAGCAATAGTTCTGATTGTTTAAAGAATCTAACAGGTTTGAAATCCGCATCTACCACTTGGAACTGGAACGTTTTCTGCAAGGTGTTGTTTAGTTGTAGGTATATAGTATTATTGCAATTTTCTGAGATGACATGTAGTATAGGTTTATATTTTCCGTTAAATAGTCTCTCTTTTACAAATGAACATAAGATAAAAAGTGGTTTATTATGGGTCAAATTCAAGGGTTTTGCACCAATGTGTCTTCCATTTTTTAAATGTGAGCCTTGGAAGCCAAACAGAGCTTTGAGTTCTTCTGATAATTTTATTTTTGCATCGTCCAAACAATAAATATTTATTTTGTCACATGTAGGGTCTACTCTAAACGTAATTTTTGAAGAAAACCTGTTTAAAAATTCAAGCAGTGTTTCAATATCATAATATCCGTCTTCCAACGAAAAAGTTTTCCATGACTTTGCCTCTAGGTATTCGACAGTGCTTTTGTTCAAATTTATATACTTTTGTGGTACTTTTGCTTCCAACACGCGAACGTTAGTAGCGCAAAACTGTGTCGGAAATTCAACTGTTGCATTTTCCAAACTACAAATTATCACAACCTTCATGTTTATTGTTGTTAGATCACACATGGTTATAAAAGCTTTTAAGCATACAATGTACAACAGACACGTAATTATAAAAGCTTTCAACGCTACCACAACCCGTAATCACTACTTTACCTGTTCTAAATATTAGCGTCGCATACTTGTCAAGTTTAAAATAACTGCATTGTGTAATTCAGGTTCGTACATTACTCAGAAAGTGCGTTTCAATTCATTATACAGATTGCCTAAATTTAGTTTTTGTCCAGTGTGTAAAAGCCCAACTACATTTTTAACAGTAAAGCTAAACGGTGCTAAACAGCTATAATTTAATTTGAAAAGATTTTCGCGAATCTGATTTAATATTGCGAAAGCTTCATTTTCTGAACGGACACCAACCAAAACAATTTTTCCATTAGAAAAAAACAAAACAGTACCTCGTGGTTTGAATTTTCAGATTCCCCCGCTAAATGTTTTTGGGTTATAATTAAAATTATCAATGTGACATGATAAATATAGCAAGTCAATACTACAACCTGCATTAGATAAGATTGTCATATTCGTTATGATCACTTGGGTTCGTCCCGGAGTTCCATCTACAGTTGCCCCAACACATTTTGCCCTGTCCATTGCCTAATGTCACGACTCGCTGGATCATATATACTTTTTCCTA